>CP092094.1:31381700-31646908 GCA_029203775.1 Neoneuromus ignobilis | reverse complement strand
ATCCTTGATGGTTTCTTTTCTTCTACGACTTATGATTATATTTTATCATAAAACTACTGAACTAAATAAACGTTGTTTAAGCACAATTACAGATAATGACTTTTAAGTGCATTATAATAGGTATTTCTCTAATTTATTCTTTCAAAAGTAGTTTGTACCGGGTTTAACACGTTTAAATAATTTTTTATGAAAAAAATATGTCCGAATAAAAATATGGATTGTAATGTGAATTTGTATATATTTTATGTGTTTATATTTTATTTCGTTTTTTGTAGAATCCAATAAATAATAAATCAGAGAATAATTTTGTAGAGTAAATAAATTGAATTTGTCATATATAATTTTTTTAAATATTGTTTTACTTTAAATTCTCAAATGAGTGAACAATTCTGTCCATCACTGTATGTAGTTATAAAATATTACTTTTTTAAACTCCATATTCATTTTTCAGGATACTAAACGGCCAGGCGTGAGTAAATCCGATCACTTAGATGATATAAAACAGGCAAAGCAAAAATTATCCGATTGACGACTAATTCCTAAAACTAAATACGTTTTAAATTAATTATCAGTTACAATTACTTTATTTGTAGTTAGTTTACACAAATGAATTTTAACCCCAACACCAAAATAATTTAATGTGTTCTAATTATATCGACTGATGCATTTCGATGGCGACGCCATCATCGTCAGAGACTTAGTATAATATATTAGTTTTAATTGATTGATAAAATTATTAGTTTTAAATAAATTTGTAACAATTATTAATAAATTAATCATTAATAATTGATTTATGAAAATTTAAACATTTTTTTGATCTTAATAAAAAATAATATAAAAATACATGAAAATTCATATTTAAAATTATATTGAAAATTCAACAAAATCAATGGAAAACTAATAATTTATAAACGAGATAATATCTATAAGAAGAGATTAAATATTAAATATATATTTATTCAGATTTTTTTTAAATGTAAGAAGAATTTTCAACATGTATTTTGCAATTAAATATATTATTGTCATTTTCCTAATTATTAAATAACAAAAACAATTTCATATTGCTAACTCAAAAAGAAAAATACTTGTATAAAGAACTTTAATAAAAAATATTATATAAATTCCTTAATTTTAATAATCAGAAATTAATATGTTTTGCCATTTTGTCCGCGTTCGGTTCTACTTATAAATGCAAGTAAATATTTTCACACATAAAATTTATTTTAAGTAAGAATAGGAGCAGCTTAACTACCGAAAATTCAGACGCTTCTATTTGTCTCAAGATGATTAATCATAAACCAGACTTGATTACATTGACATCACAAATTCAGCATCAGGGGAGCCATTGAAAACGAAGAGAACGTTTATAAATAAAGTTCATAAATTAATGAACTAAAATTTGACAATTATATTTGTTTTTATAGTAATTACAATTATAATTTGGAATTTTTATGTTTTAAAAGCATCTTGTAATTATTTTCCCAATAAAATGTATCTTATTATTCACTAAAAGACTGTTTTAAAATGAAAATACCGCTGACTCGAAACGTCTTCTTAATAATCACATTTTCGCTGATTTTGACCCGCAGACAAAAAAGGTTGCCGACCCCTGACCTAGAGAATGAACATTCAGTCTTGATTTTTCAGTTGTAGTATTACTTATCGAAAAGGAGAACATCTAGGAGGACACTTTTAAAGGGAAGACAGAATTTTCAAAAGGAAGACTGTCCTTCCTAAAGGAAGACGGTTGGTCACCTTATATAATAATATATTTTTCTATACAAATCTATAAAATACGATAATAATTTTATTTATATTTATTTTCAATATAACTCTATTACTTACATATGAAAGTGATTTATATTATATTAGATCTATCGGAAAGTTCTGTCCGTTTTTGAATTAGAAAAAATAATACATTTTCAATATACTAATTAATATTTATTGTACAATATTATTTTTCCTTCATTACTAATTAGCCAGCATAATGGTAATTTGTGAATTTCATTTCTGTAGAATAACTCATATTTGAAACTTGAGATGACATTATCGGATAGAACTTTTCAACAGGCCCAATAAATATATATATATATATATATATATATATATATATATATATATATATATAATTTCAATCACCTCCAATTTTGTTACATTTCTTTAACAAAAATAAATTAAGATAAACAATATATTCACATTTCCCACGTATAATTTAGGGATTCGTCAAAATGTTTACGTATTCGAATTTATTTGATTTATATTCACCAATGTCGCACAAGAATCACAAACAACAGCAGTATTAAAAAATGTCGTTTTGATTATATTGATCCGGGGCAGGTCCATTAAAGGTTTTACATTAGTTTTGATATTCTTATACTGGTTTCCATCGATTTGGAAATCGCAGTTTTTAGGTAAAGTTATTAGTATACTTTTATTTAATCTCTTTATTCCACTATGAATGCAATTATACGATACTGCCATATTATTGTTTATAATTGTCACGTAATTAGCGTCATTCAGGTGAATTATTTGGTTTTTTGTTTACATTTTATTTCACAGTTCTGGTGGCTACCTTTTAATATTTCGTTTAAGCATTGATTATGCACATTGTTCTCGACAGTGTATTTGTCTTCAATTTTGATGTAGGTTTTTATACAGGCGAGTTATTCTTGCTGGTATATTGCCGATTCACATAAGTGGTTGATTGAGCAGTTACTATATAGTACGTTTACAATCTGGTATAGTTTTATATTACCTTTCGTAACAATTGGATATCTTATAGACACGATTAGTCTTTCTTCCGTGAAACCTATTTTGACTAATAATATCGAATAAAAATTATGATTATCTTTTAAAGTGACTATTTGTTTATGGTATATATTTTTTAATTCATGAATTGTTCTTAACAAGGACGGGTAAGGTAAAAGTTTCGGGGATATGATATTTCGCAAACTCAAGGTTACTGCTTGCGTAAGACTTTCTATGAATAGTTGTGCATTCGTGATTTTAGTATTGGGAAATGTTAACTGTATGATTATCTCGATCCAATCGTTTGTTTGTTCGATTGCGGGATGATTTGATTGATTTTATTTTGTATGGTTTTAAAATTGTTTTCGATAACTATCAGATTTTGGTCGATTTTGTTTTGGTAATCCCATAATAAAGAGATTTGTCTGTTTGCAAACGTTTTGTTAGATCTTGGTTTTCTTTTAACTGTTTCAATCGTTTTGATATTTTTCTTCCTTCATCTGAATCCATTATGCCAAATAACCAGTTAGAAGCTTACCCAAAGAAATCAAAAGATGACCTTTTATTTCTCTATGAAGGTATCATGTCGTTCAGCTGGTCTTCTATTATTTTTGTATGTTTGATATTTGCTTGCAATTGTACGTTTATCTTCATGTAGATTTGTGACATATTCCTTTTTTGAGTTTCTTGTTTTGATATTTCTTCGTGCATTTTGTGCCATTCGTCCAGTAAGTAATCCTTTAATGTTATTAGTTCTTTATATGGTATTTCGTATATTATTTGATTGTCGAATTGATATAAGTTTGCCTTTCCTAATTGGATCGGTAGTAGAGGTGTAGTTATTTCTTGAAAGCTGATGTCTTGTGTACTAGTCAGGTGTAGTAGGATTGTCATTGTCAATGCTGTCGTTAGTTGTCGCATCTGTAAGGGAAAAAAACGTTTTCTTAGTTTAATCCAATCGCATTTATGTTTCATTTTCTGTGTAAAGATTAATTGAATATTCATTTTTGGTGGGTGTCTGTCGATTTTGATCTATTGCATATGTCGCAATTGATTATATATATGTTTATCATCTTGTCCATACTGGGCCAATAATATAAATTTTTCAGCGAGGTGGTTACTCCGGTAATTCCTTTACGTTTTGTTTATCCTTGATGATAATATACGATTATTTGTGATTGTTCCTGATCGTCTTCGGACGTCTGTTAGTATTTTATTTGCGATTATAAGATTCATTTCGTCATTGAAGTTTTCTCTTATTGTTTGTAATATTTCTCTTTCCATATTGCGAGTTTTGAAATAGATTGCTCTCTGTTTCTTAGGTACTAAGATTTCTTCGAGTGTTTTGAGTACTTATATCTGACTGTGTCCATAGGACACGTTACAAAACATCCTTTGTTTGTCGCCAAATATTGTGAATCTTTTTATGATGCATTCGGAATATGATCTGTGTGAATCAAAAATTATTTGTCTTTTGTAGGTGTTAATCGGTCCGTATCTGTCTATTATTGTGGATATTTGCGTTTCCTTTCCTTCGAATGGAGGGATAATATCGAGATCAATTTTAAATAATTGGAAATTCATATTCGTGTTCGATTGTAACCTTGATTGACATCAATTTATTTTTCTAGTGTACGTGAATTATTTATTTGAATATTTAATTGTGTTTTAGGTTTACGTTAGATAGGGGATTTTTATTAGTATATGTAATAATTAAATTAATTCAAAGTTTCAAAATTTTAAACGTGATGGTTATATAAGTGAAATATTGTGTTCCATCATTAATTCCAAAAAATATACTCTAAAATAAAGAAAAAAATACTTAAATACCTTTTATTTCATTTTCATTTAAATTTCTGAAACGCTTATTGAAAAACCTTATGTATTCTAACATTAGACAAGATACCCGATCATAAAATTAAATTTATTATATTATAATAGTTTAACTTTATCATTTTCATTATAATGTATAATTTATAAAAATTAATTAGACGTAAGTTGGTCAACATCATTACAAACCTAACATATTATTTTATTATTTGTTGTATATATTCTTCCCTGAAGGAATCGTCTATTCATATTTCTAATACAAATATCTAAATTCCTGTTTCATTAATTTTCGATCACTGAACGCAAAATTAAGCAATATCCTTGTAGTTCTTAATATTATTTTAACATTAACTTCATGTCCTTTCAAATATGGATAAGTTTATTCAGTTTATAAAAATACGTTAGTTCGGGTACTTTTTGATATATAACCAGTTGTACTAATCGCCTTGTGACTCACATAGATAAATTGTATAAACTATTTGTATCATAAATAATATTTCATTATTCTACGTTGAATGACAATTGTTCAATATAAAATACTTTGATGCAAAAAAAAATATAATGATTACATTATTAGATCTTCGCACGGAGGTTTGATATGAGTTGAAATTAAAGAAATCGTTTAACAAAAATTTAAATGTAAGATGTAAACTGGGAGAAAAATTTGATTGCAAAATAATAGAGTCTAACATATTGATCAAACATTTCTTTGCATTTAATAGAACACAAACACATTTGAACTAAAAATTCGGTTATTGTATCTAAATCGTAAAAAGTAGAATACTGAGGTATTTCATTTAAGTACAATTGATAACATTTTTATTTTTCTGTTAATCTTTGTAAAAAATTATCTATCGCTTGGTATAGATAATCGCGTTCGGCGAATATTTCGATATGTGTTTATTATATTTGGAAATTTTTCTATTAGAGAGAAGCAATTAATAATTATTTATTATTTTTCCTTATTTAAATCTTAAATATAATCAATAGCAATATATCTTATCATTATATATATATATATATATATATATATATATATATATATATATTTGAATATTTGTTTTCACATTAATAAAAGATAAAAACATGAAAGATATATTAAAAATTATAAATCAATCATTTTGTGCTGCTCATGCTAATAATGTAAAAAATACTAACACCAATATTAAAAACGTAATTGCAATCAGACTTCTAAAAAAATGAGAAATGTGATAAACATTTTTTCTGTTTGTATTTTTTTGATTGCTAATTGTGTGGAAACGCGTTCTAATAAATCATCTAATGGTAAGTAAAAAAAAATTTATTAAATATATTATTTTTGGACGTAGTCGAACGTTTCGATGATATATTTGTTATTTATAAAATATGTGATTTTGAGGAGAGTTTTATCAAAAAAAAATTATAATTATTTCTTTAATTAATATTTTGTAACATGTAATAAAAATAGTGTATGTATATGTGTGTGTTTGTATATATATATATATATATATATATTTATATATATTGAGAAAAAAAGAGAGAGAGAGGGCCATTTGAATATGAGATCTAGATTTGTGTTTTATTAAAAAGGAACATGTGTATATGGTGGTATATAAGAAAACGTGTGTACAGTTTTTTTTATTCTTTTTAATAAAACACAAATCTAAGCGTCACATTTAAATGGCCCTATATAGATATAGAAATAACAAAAAAAAATGTTTACATATCTATAACTGTGATTTTTTATGAATTTTAGTGAAATATATTTTTAACTATAAATTATTTTTTTAAATGGAAAAAAAATTCAATGTATTTTAAAATCTAATACATGCATTTGCTTCATAAATATGAATTTTTATTGTCAAATATGTAATTACGTGACTACTATAATATATATATATATATATATATATATATATATATATATATATATAATAGTAGAACATTTTTCGATCAGAAAATGATAAAATATTGGGTTGAAACAAAAGTATGTAACATTTTTTAATAGTTGGTACTAAAGGTAATTCCAGCTTACGTTATTTACCTGACATGTTTGGTTATTTATAATTTTGACAGGTGATATTTGTTTATGTTTTTTTTTGGTGCATATCTTTTATTGATTTTTGTGATACGTTAAGTCGAAACGTAAAAATTGACGTAAACAACTTACTCTTACCCAATGTCATGTTATTTAATTTCCGGAAAGGGAAGGATGCTGCCCAAACGAGAAAAAAATACGTGCAGTTTATGGATGAAGTCATAGCGGAAAGCACTGTTCTCAAGTGGTTCGTCCGCTTTAGAAGTGTAAATTTAAATCTAGAGCAGTGGTGCGCAACCTTTTTACATTTGCAACGCTCATATTCAGACTGAAATTTTACGTGATTCATTATAACCATATAAGGATAGTAATAATAAAAGTCGTTTTACCACATACAAATTCATGTGTATATAGTATATTTCATTACATATGATTTGATATAAGATTTCTGAAAAAACTGCATATGAACAAAAAAAAATTTAATACGTTAAAAACATTTTTGAAGTGAAACTTCTTTCGCAGCGTTGGGGTTAAATTTTTACATGCAACGGAAGTGACGTACGGACAGTGAGCGGAAATTCAACACAAAATAGTATACATAGAGCATTGGGTAGAGGGATAGTGAAGCTCATCACGCATGCGCGCCGTGTTAACATCTGATTACTATTGCAAAGCGATGGGCCTCTTCACAATAGATGCACGCATACAATATCGCTCGTCTCACACCCTCTTATTTTATATATGGTATTTATGAACAAATTATCAATGTACTTGTCTCAGTTGATACGATGGTTAAACACCTTCCAAGGAACATTGATGATGACCATTATATAAATGCTCATTTAAAACGTAAAAAAATTCACAAATCAAGCTATCTGCATGGTATAGTTAACAAACGTATGATGAAAGCTTGATTACAATTTTTGGTACCATCTTCACTTTATACAACATATGATATTAAAATTGATAACTATTTCTTCAACGACGATCAAATTCATAACGAAATTCCTCAAGAAAATATCAGTGAATATATTCCTGTTGAAGATAGTCTCACTGCCCAACAACATACCCTATTGTGTAATGAGGAACAGTATTTACGTATAGCACCTGCTGAACAATATATGCCTCAAAATTTGCTGTTCGATGAACAGGCCGAGGAACTATATTTTCCTTTAATTTATTATTACTTTACAGCAAAGAAGTTTCACTTCTGGAGTGCGTACACAAGTATACACACCCTTTTTTTAAAATTAAATTAATGTCATGGCTGTACTTCCACGGAATTTATAATTTCTTCCATGTTTGGTTTAATATTTGAGATGGCAAGCCGTAAATTATTTTCTGGATCTAAACGTGACCGATATTTTGTTTTCATTACAACTAATTTTGAAAAACCAATTTCAAACAAATAAGTTTATATAAACTTATTTTTATTGCCTTTTTCTTTAATTCCGAATACTCATCGCCAATTGAGAGTTAAAATTTGAATTGAAAGTACTTTAAATTAATTTCTTTTTAGTTCTTTCATTTAAAAATTTATTATCCAACATGAGAATTTCTTAAATTTTCACAACCACCAACAATTTTTCTGCGACCCCTTGAGAAGTCCCGACCCACAGGTTGAGCACTACTAATCTAGAGAACAGATAACATTCCAGTAGGTCTAACGTTGTCGATAATGACCAAATCACAACTTTAATTAAAAATAATCCACATCACATGACGCGGGATATCGCAGAAGTATTCCAGATATCTTAAATGAGTGTTGTGAGGCATTTTGGCTTACTAGGTTATGTAATCGCTTTGATGTTTGAGTTTAACATAAT
Source organism: Neoneuromus ignobilis (assembly GCA_029203775.1). Taxonomy (NCBI): domain Eukaryota; kingdom Metazoa; phylum Arthropoda; class Insecta; order Megaloptera; family Corydalidae; genus Neoneuromus; species Neoneuromus ignobilis. The sequence goes on along the minus strand of CP092094.1, from coordinate 31,638,487 downwards.
CTGATTGAACGACATTTTATTGACTGTATTTCTGTCAATGATACGTTCTTGAAACGCAATATTAGCGACCCATTTTTAAAACGGATTATTATGAATAATGAAAAATGGATCCTGTACAATAATGTGAATCTTGAAAGATCCTGGCTAAATTTAATTAAACAAACTTTAACCACTCATAAAGACGATTTTTATCGAAAAAAGGTAATGCTGTGCATTCGGTTGGATTTGAAGGGTGTTCTATACCACGAAATGCTTTCACATACCCAAACGTTAAATTTGGACCAATATTGCTCTCAACTTGATCGATTAAAGCCAGCAATCGAACAAAAACGGCTGGAACCAACAGATCAAAAAATGGTGTTATTTTTCACGAGGACAACGTAAGACCGGATGTGTTTTTACAGACACAACAAACATTAGTTGAACTTGGGTAAGATGTCCTACCCCATACACTGTATTCCCTTGACTTAACGCTCCCAGATTACCACTTATTATAGCTACGGAATTAGTTTAACGGAGAAGACTTCATTTCATTTGAAGATTGCAAAAATTACCTCGTACACATTATAGCAGAAAAAGACTCCAAGTTCTAGAAGAGGGGAATAATAAAACTACATGAAATAGGGTGAAAGGTGATACAAGATGGCACATATGTAATTAATTAAAACAAATAGAACTATACACAAATGAATTTTAACCCCAACACCACAATAATTTAAAGTGTTCAATAATCACTTATTGTTCACTTATTATTTTTTATTATATAATCTTTAATTATATCGGCTGATGCATTTCGATGGCGACGCCATCATCGTCAGAGTCTTTTATTATAAATACTAAGTGAACAATAAGTGATTATTGAACACTTTAAAATTCATTTGTGGTGTTGGGGTTAAAATTCATTTGTGTAAAGTGAATCAGCCACAGTTCCAAAACAACAAATAAATAGAACTATGTCAAAAGCTCTATTAAAGTAAACTTAAAAAAACGCTACGAACTTTTGATTCAACCAATGCAATAAAATACTTAAGATTTAACTAAAAATATATTAAAATTATTTTCGCTGTACTCAATACAATTATTTAGTTTTATAAACAAATAATTAATCAAATATGTTATCTGATAAGTAACATTTTTTAATTATTCTAAAATAATTCGTTTTTAAGTTATATAAAATTAAATAAATAATGAGAAAAATATTGTTTATGAAATGTATATATAGCGTGGTTGAAATGAGATTTAAAAATAGTAAGGAATAGTAAATGATAGTAAGCAGGAAAATGTATGCTTAAAACCTTCAATTTTATTTTGGCCACCTTATATATATATATATATAGATATATATATATATATATATATATATATATATATATATATATGTAACATAAGCAATGAATTGATATAATTCAATGAAATCGTTAAATTAAAAACTTTTTTTTATTTAATTGATAGTAAATATAGTATTTATTAGAAAAAAAATACAAAAAGGAATAATTAATTCTATTATATAGTGGAAATTGCTAAAATAAACACAGTAGGTTTAATTTTTGCTTAGCAAATATAACATCAGAAGCAACAAAAAAAATAACTTATTCATTGCCAAATCGTTTAAATTAAGTTTTAAAAAGAAAATGGAAACAAGCGAGATATTAAACTCTTTTTTATAAAAAAAAATTTTGATATTTTTTGCTCCGGATAAATGTAACACACTGTTTTTATTTTAAGAATTTCTACTATATAATAGAATTAATTACTTTTTTAGTATTTTTTTTAATGAATATTATATTTATTATCAATTATATAATTTTTTTATTAAATTTAACGACTTTATTGAATTTTATCAATAACTTGCTTATGTTACTCATGTGTGCTATAACATATGTGCAATAGTATGTATATGTATATGTATATGTATATATATATATATATATATATATATATATATATATATATATATATATATATGTAGTCAAAGTGAAACTCGTACAGAGTTATGTTTACAATAATTTTACGCATATATTTCAATATAATAACAATTTTCTTTATTTTTTTGCTTAATTTCTTTATTAAGCTTATTTTTATTATATTTGAAAATTTCAATCGTAAATTATTACTTCTACTCCAGAAAAAGTAACAATTTCTAAAAAATGAACAAAAAATACATCAAAATGAAATTCATAAAACGAATTATTCTCGCTTGAAAATTACTGTGTTAAGAAAGTATACTCTTCAAATATGTGTTTTGTCACTTTAGTTATAAAAAAACCTATTGTTAAGTCGTTTATAATCATTTTGTAAAAAATATAAGTTGGAATTTCACTTTGAGTAGACAAAGGAGAGAATCATCGACGGATGAGCAAAAGCTAATGATTTTTCATTACAAAAATGGAAAGACTTTACGCAAAATTGGGAAAATAGTTAATAAAAACCACGCTACAATGCAATCTGTAATAAAAATATTCAAAAACGGCCAAAGTGTTGATAATAAAGTCAAAAAGAGTCTCTGCAAGATTTTTAATGACCATGACGAGCGTTGGATTCTACGAAAAATTAAAGAAAATTTGAAAATCAGCGCACCCAAATTGACTTTAGAACTTGAAAAGTATTTAAATAAAAAAGCGAGCACCCAAACAATTCGCAATATACTAAATAAAAATGGGTTTCTTGCTCGTATTGCCAGGAAAGAACCTTTCATAAATCTATCTGATCGCAACAAAAGGTTAATCTTCATTGAGGAACATGTTAATAAGAGTTTTAATTATTAAAAAGATATTTTATTTACGGACGAAAGGAAATATAACTTAATTGGATTCAATGGGAGAATTAATGTATGGCATAAACCAAATACAGAATTGTTTTTAAAACCCTTACATTCTACACTCAAACATGGGAGCGGTCATGTTATGTAATAGGGGTGTATGTCTGCGAGAGGGGTTGGAAATTTAATTTTATAGATGAAGTAAAATGTTTAAGAAAATATTTGAAAGCCAGTGCTCAAAAACTTGGGATTTTACAAACATTTAATTTTTATCAGACCAACGACCCCAAGCACAAAGCTTATAAAACATGTAATTGATTTTTATATAACTGCCCCAAAGTAGTCACCTGATAGAAGTGTAATTGAAAATCCATGGAATCACTTAGAAGTTTACATTAGAACACACACTATTAGTAATAAAAATAATTTAAAAAAGCGTTATTAGAAGAATGGGGAAAAATGATCTAGCTTATTGTGAAAAATTAGTTAAATCCATCCCGAATCGTTTATAGGCTATGAAAATTAATAAAGGATACTCTACTAAGTACTAAAATAATTCAATCCATTGTAAATTTTAATTTAATAAATAATTTGTTCGTTGTACGAATTTCATTTTGATGTATTTTTTGTTCATTTTTCAGAAATTGTTACTTTTTCTAGAGTAAAAGTATTAATTTACAATTGAAATTTTTAAATATAATATAAATAACCTTAATAAAGAAATTAAGCAAAAAAAATAAAGAAAATTGTTAGTGTATTAAAATATATGTGTAAAATTATTGGAAACATAACTATGTATGAGTTTCACTTTGACTCACTGTATATCTAAATATTCATATGTGTTATTTCTAATTGCGTAGTTAATATAAAAACTTTATATTGATTTAGATTTACCGAAAATTATCCCAGGTAATGAAACAATAACTGTCAACTCGACCGAAAATGTAACACTACAATGCTTATTCGATGAAGATGTTATATGGAAATATCCAAAGCAGAGAAATATTAATGAAATATATTCAAGGGTAAGAAATTTTTTTTTTAAAAAAAACATATTCTTGTACTAAATTACAGATTTAATCTGTAGTGAATAAATATGTTTTTTGTATATGGATTTTTGCTACAAACCCTTTCGATACGGCATGTACACATATGTATCACTAAAATTTAAAATGTACTAGAAATTCGAAATTACTCTAAATGGTTACGGTACGCATCAAGTCTATTTTACTGTTCATATAAAAAAGAATTCATCGTATACCACGACTTTTTCGTGACAGATGCTCAACATCGGGTCATTTGTATCTAAAATATCAACGAAGGTAGATATTTTTTTATAAAATTTTATGTGAAAAAGTGTTTTAAAGTGTTACAAATAAATTAAAATATAAATATTTTATATAATTTCTGTGTATTATTATTACAGTAAGTATAAAATTTATTTTTATAATTGTGATTTTTGGAAAATTTTAACCTCATGGTACCTATATGATCCAGCAGTATTTTTCAGTGGTACATATATGAACCAGTACTATTATGTGCAGTGATTATTTAGTTTTATTATCTTAGAAAAAAATGCCTGATTATTTGAATCCACGTTAAATAGAAAGTGTTCTAATGGAAGCTGATTGAAGTGATGATGATGTATCTAAGGCTGATTAATTTTCTAATAGAAGTGATGACTTGTACCAACCAAGTTTAAATTTGAAAAGTGAAAAATCTTCTAAGTCTCAACATTCTGAACCTGATAAAGATATGGTTGAGAAGCAGCACGGTTATTCAATTTAAAGAAATCCTCGAGTGGAAGAAAGTAATGAGGTCTTTACATAGTCTAACCATGTAGACACATTAGCACTAAGAAAAAAATATAAATACTAAACGAGCTTGCTCAATCGCAGTAGATATCAATCAAAATTTATTTGTTTTGGAAACTTTTCATAAATTACTGCTGCAGTCGATTATATGCACATAGCTCAGAGCATAAATCCAAGATTAGATATCTGTCAAAAAATAAAACTAAAACAACCTAAATGTACACACGAACTAATACCGGTGAAATATAAATGGTTATAGGATGCACGATTATAATGTCCTACAACGAACTTCCATCCATTCATGATTACTAGTCAAGTCATTCTTCGTTGGGTAACCGGTTGGTAAAAAATGCGAGAACACGCGATCGATACCGATTAATCACATCATAGTATATTTTACACCTTGAAAATTCAAGAAAAACTTATTATATAGATGATTTAGTAGAATTCTTGAAAAAACATTTTATGAAGTTTCGACAAGATAGTTCCTATCAAAATATAGATGAATCGATGCCAAAATTCATGGGGCGTACATGCTTGAAACAATATAAGCTTTCAAGTCAGTCAAACGAGTAATGAAAATGTCGTTTTGGTATAATATGATTACTAGCTATAACCATGACTTTGAGATTTACTGTGAAAATGTGTTAGAAGTACTAGAGAAAACTGTAGATGAACCGGTTGTTAATAAGTTGGCAAGTACTATTTTGGAATCAGGCGTTGCTTTGTGCTTCGACAGATTTTACATCTGTAAAGATACTACAGAATTTAAATTGTCCAGCAAATGGAACTTGTATGTCAAACAAAAAGAATGTACCATACTTTGAAAGAAAATTCAAATAAGAAAAAGCAACATTTAGAAATTCAAGTTCTGGATTTTTCTTTCTAAAATGGCAAGATAGAAAAGAAGTCTTGCTTTTTAGTAATCATTACTTGTCTGAAATAACGAATATCACTAAAGCAATGAAAAACGGTGAAAAACGTGAAGTGTCTTGTCTTGTAATGATAAATTTTTATCGTGGAATTTTGGGAGGTGTTGATTTGGCATACCATATGAGTACTCTGACCGTAAGTTTGCCAAATGGTAAAAAGTGTTTTATCGGATGATGGTTTTTGTAAATGCATGGATTATATAGGATCATCCAAATGTAGTGCTTAGATATGTATTTGTTGTTTTGGAACTGTGGCTGATTCATTTTACACAAATGAATTTTAACCCCAACACCACAATAATTTAAATTGTTTAATAATCACTTATTGTTCACTTATTATTTCTAATTAGAGAAAGGCTCTGACGATGATGGCGTGGCCATCGAAATACATCAGCAGATATATTTATAAATAATAAGTGAGCAATAAATGATTATTGAACAATTTAAATTATTGTGGTGTTGGGGTAAAAATTCATTTGTGCTTGGATATGTGTTTTACTAAAAAGAAACTATACACATGTTTCCCAGTGCACCACCCTATACACTTATTTATTTTTAACAAATACAAATCTAGTCGTCACATTTAGATGACCTTGTACGTTGTGATTTAAACCGAAATAAATAACAATTCAAATAATTTTTGGTGCAATTAGCAGAAAAAATGATTCAGGAGGGATTGAACACAACGCGAGTTCGAAAATCGTTAAAATTGAGTCGTATATCTGTAAATCATCTCTACAATAGTTCCAAACATTTTCCGAATAAAATACAAACCAGATGATGTTATGTTGGTTGCTTTAGGAAAAATTAACAAACTCGCAGGAAGACAATTTGTCGAAAACACAATGTTTCGTTGTGAACATTTTCTTTTGACCATATCATCTCTAATTTGATTTCATTTTATATTAATAATATCATTTGTTATAGATTTTTTGCTTTTCCTTTATATTTTGAACAAAAATATACATGAAATAAAAACTTAGTTTATTGTTTTTTTTTTATTTAATACAATACTGCTGGTACATATGTGTACCACACATTAAAATACTCATGACACGCAGCCTAACCCCTTACTTGCAACTTTATTTGATAATCATTTGATAGTCTCAAACTAAGTTATTTAAAAATCTAACTTTAACTTGCATTTTCAAAAATCGTATTGAAAGAGTTAAACGAAACGCACTTTGTAACGTACTAATGTAGATGTATATACAGTAAGTTAAAGTGAAACTCATACAGAATTATGTTTCCAATAATTTTACACATATATTTTAAGATAATAACAATTTTATTTATTTCTCTTGGTTAAGTTCTTTATTAAGGTTATTTTTACTATATTTGAAAATTTCAATCGTAGATTAATAATTAGTTGTTTTGGAACTGTGGCTGATTCACTTTACACAAATGAATATTCACCCCTACACCACAATATTTTTAAGTGTTCAATAATCACTTATTGTTCACTTGTTTTTATAATTATATAATTTATAATTACATAATTATATCGGCTGATGCATTTCGATGGCGACGCCATCATTGAAAGGCTTTGACAATGATGGCGTCGCCATCGAAATGCATCAGCCGATATAATTATGTAATTATAAATTATATAATTATAAAAAACAAGTGAACAATAAGTGATTATTGAACACTTAAAAATATTGTGGTGTAGGGGTGAATATTCATTTGTGTAAACGTAGATTAATACTTCCACTCTAGAAAAAGTAACCATTTCTGAAAAATAAACAAAAAATACATCAACATGGAACTCGTATAACTAATTATTCTCGGTTGAAAACTGCTGTGTTAAGACAGTATACTCTTCAAATATCTGTTTGGTCACTTTGGTTACAAAAAAAAAACTATTGTTAAGTCGTTTGTGATCATTTTGTAAAAAATATAAGTTGGATTTTCACTTTGAGTAGACAAAAGGGGCAATCATCGACGGACGAGCGGAAGCTTATGATTTTTCATTACAAGAATGGAAAAACTATACGGGAAATTGGAAAAATAGTTAATAAAAACCACGCTACAATGCAAACTATAATAAAAAGATTTAAAAACGGCCAAAATTTTGACAATAATGTCAAAAAGAGTCTCCGCAAGATTTTTAATGACCATGACAAGCGTTGGATTCTACGAAAAATTAAAGAAAATTCGAAAATTAGCGCACTCAAATTGACTTTAGAAGTTAAGAAGTATCTAAATAAAAAATCAAACCCCAAAAAAATTCGCACGATACTAAATGAAAATGAGTTTCATGCTCGTATTGCCAGGAAGAAAACTTTCATAAATCTAGCTAATCGCAACAAAAGGTTAAGCTTCGTTCGGAAACATGTTAATAAGAGTTTTGATTATTGGAAAAATGTTTTATTTACGGACGAAAGCAAATATAATTTATTTGGATCCAGTGGGAGAATTAATATATGGCAGAAACCAAATACAAAAATATCTTTAAAATACTTACGTCCTACAGTCAAACATGAGGGCGGTCATGTTATGGTATCGGGGTGTATGTCTACGAGAGGGGTTGAAAATTTAATTTTATAAATTAAATTATGAATCAAAATTTTTATATTATTCTGTTAAGAAAAAATTTGAAAGCCAGTGATAAAGAACTTAGGATTTTACAAACATTTAATTTTTATCAGGACAACGACCCCAAGCATAAAGCTATAAAACACGTAGTTGGTTATTATATAACTGCCCCAAAGTACTGGAAACACCACCATAATCACCTGATATAAGTGTGATTGAAAATCTATGGAACCACTTAGAAGTTGCCATTAGAACACACACTATTAGTAATAAACATGATTTAAAAAAGCGTTATTAGAAGAATGCGGAAAAATTGATTTAGCTTATTGTGAAAAATTAGTTAAATCCATCCCGAATCGTTTAAAGGCTTTAAAAATTAATAAAGACTACTCTACTAAGTACTAAAACAATTAAATCCATTGTAAATTTTAATTAATTAAATAAATTGTTACTTTTTTTTAATTTTGATGTATTTTTGAATGATTTTTCAGAATTCGTATTTTTTTATGATTTATTTATTTTTATATGATAAAAATATCCTTAATAAATAATTTAAGACAAATATAAAAGGGATTTTTTATTTATTTAAAATTTATATACAAAAATGTATTGAACATAATACTGTATGAGATTCACTTTGACTCACTATATATATTTCTTAAGTTTAGTTTAATAGTTTTAGAAAAGTAAGAATGAAATTCAAAGTCGTTACATCAATAATGATTCTTTTCAATTTCAAATATTTTCGTTTCTTAAATAAATTAACGATAATTTCAACTTAAATGTCTATATACACGTGTTTTAAATTGATTGTAGTATTGATTATTGTATTGTAATGTTAATTAATGATCTCGCGTGCACGATATTCTCTCTCACTCTCTCTCAATAAGAGATTGGATATATGATACATTAAAGATGTAGTTAACCGTGCCTTTTTGTTATTATAAACATACAATATATAATACTGTGAGCAAGTGAAAAGACTTGACGTTGCGCGCAAGATCTAATATTATTAATTTCAATAAACTCAGCACAAATCATTAGATTTAATTATAACATCTTATATTAGTACACCAGGCGAATGAACATATTAGGTTGGCAAATATCTCCCTTCCGCCTTCTGGTCTTTTGAATTTCGCGGCTATGTACAAAAAAGAAAAAAAATAAATAAATAAAAAAAAAAAGCGGAAGGGAGATACTTGCCAACCTAATATTATTGAACAACTCGACTGAACTAAACGTCATGTCTGATTTCTTTTCGGAAATAGTATATAAAGCAATCGAGTAAATCGATGTGGATTCGTCTGTTTAATTTTTATTTCATTTACAAAACAACAATCGAGATAAAAGTTGTATTCTTCGTCGCTTCTTCAATCCCCTTAAGTTAGATTTTTATAAAACATAAGATATTTTAATATTGACTTACACTGTTAAACTAAAGTTCGCAAAATTATCATGTAATTTTCTTGTAGGTCGTCCCTGTTCACGGAACGAAAAATGCAACTCTTATAATAGAGAATATATCAATTTACAATGTTGGATACTATGAATGTGTTGCAAGTTCGGATTTAGTGAAATCTTCTAAAATACATATTTTCATCAAAGGTATGATATAATATTAGAATTTAACGATGTGTAACATAAATTTAAAAAAAAAATATTTGGATAATTTACACACATAACATACATACATACATACATAATTGCACACAACCATAAATACATACACAAATACATGGATACATACACACATATATACATACATACATACGCATACACGCATAAACGCATGCATATATGCACGCATGCATACATACATACATACATACATACATGCATACATGCATGCATGCATACATGCATGCATGCATACATGCATAAATGCATACATGCATATACATGCATATACACGCATACACACATACACACATACACACATACATGCATACATACATACATGCATACATACATACATGCATACATACATACATGCATACATACATACATGAATACATACATACATGAATACATACATACATGAATACATACATGCATGCATACATACATGCATGCATACATACATGCATGCATGCATGCATACATGCATAAATACATGCATAAATACATGCATACATACATGCATACATACATGCATACATGCATACATACAAACATACATACATACAAACATACATACATACAAACATACATACAAACATACATACAAACATACATACAAACATACATACATACAAACATACATGCATATACATGCATACATGCATACATCCATACATGCATATATACATACATGCATATATACATACATGAATACATACATGCATGCATACATACATGCATACATACATGCATACATGCATACATGCATATATGCATACATACAAACATACATGCATATACATGCATATACATACATATACATGCATATACATGCAAATACACGCATACTCACATACACACATACACACATACATGCATACATACACACTCATACATACATACATACATACATACATACATACACACACATTCATACATACACACACATTCATACCAACATACATACACACATTCATACATACACACACATTCATACATACACACACATTCATACATACACACACATTCATACATACATACCTACATACATACCTACATACATACCTACATACATACCCACATACATACCTACATACATACCTACATACATACCTACATACATACCTACATACATACCTACATACATACCTACATACATACCTACATACATACATACATACATGCATACATACATGCATACATACATACATACATACATACATACATACATACATACATACATACATACATACATGCATACATACATACATGCATACATACATGCATACATGCATACATACAAACATACATACATACAAACATACATACATACAAACATACATACAAACATACATACAAACATACATACAAACATACATACATACAAACATACATGCATATACATGCATACATGCATACATCCATACATGCATATATACATACATGCATATATACATACATGAATACATACATGCATGCATACATACATGCATACATACATGCATACATGCATACATGCATATATGCATACATACAAACATACATGCATATACATGCATATACATACATATACATGCATATACATGCAAATACACGCATACTCACATACACACATACACACATACATGCATACATACACACTCATACATACATACATACATACATACATACATACATACACACACATTCATACATACACACACATTCATACCAACATACATACACACATTCATACATACACACACATTCATACATACACACACATTCATACATACATACCTACATACATACCTACATACATACCTACATACATACCTACATACATACCTACATACATACCTACATACATACCTACATACATACCTACATACATACCTACATACATACCTACATACATACATACATACATACATGCATACATACATGCATACATACATACATACATACATACATACATACATACATACATACATACATACATACATACATACATACATACATACATACATACATACATACATACATACATACATACATACATACATACATACATACATACATACATACATACATACATACATACATACATACATACATACATACATACATACATACATACATACATACATACATACATACATACATACATACATACATACATACATACATACATACATACATACATACATACATACATACATGCATACATACATGCATACATACATACATGCATACATACATGCATACATGCATACATGCATACATGCATGCATGCATACATGCATGCATGCATACATGCATGCATGCATACATGCATACATGCATACATACATGCATACATGCATACATGCATACATGCATACATACATACACATATACGTACATACACATATACGTACATACATGCGTACACACGTACACCCACACACACATATATATATATATATATATATATATATATATATATATATATATATATATATATATATATATATATAAAGACTACTGAAAAGTACTGTCCGTTTTTTAAACAAATGATAATAATAAATTTTTAAATAGTTTATTAATATTTAATTAACAATGCCCTTTCCATCAATATTAACAATTTCTTTTTATATTGATGGAAGTTTTTAAATTCCTCTCATCTTCGTTATTTTTTTTATTAAAAATATTTTAGATTTTCATTTAAAATATTTTGTAAGCCAAAAATAAATAATATACGGAAGATACTATATCTTGGAAAAATGCTGGATGATTTGTGAGTTTCTCAACAGAGTTCCGTTATTTTTTTCTATATTATTAAAAAAACATGTATACTTCTGTTGACGTGCCTTAAAATAACTTTCTTCCTATTATCAAAAGCCGAACGCTTTTAAAAATTCATTGTTGAAATTGTTCCATTATTGATTTAATTTTTCATAATTAATCAATTCTTTCCAATTTTGAGGTTTAAAATAATTTGTAAGTTCTATATCTCACCATCTACATAACATTCTCTTTTTCAAATTTAAATCCTGTTTATACGTTGATAAAGCAAATTATTTATATTTGCAATGTGCTTTTTCCTCACTATATTTTTATATGTTTTACATTTTTCATTTTCATTTACACGACATGATCCAAAAATTGTTAATTTAATTATATGACAATAGAAGTGAGTAAACGATTACACGATTTTGCCTATACCTAGCAGTCAATTCATATCAAACCCATTAGTATATTTACATTTGTACACGAATCCAAGTTATCGGACGTAATTTGAAACTAATTGTTGTGCTGTATACATATTTTCGACTATCTCTAATGCGGATAAAAATGGATCTGTTTATTACAATTGCGATCGAATGCGGTTACACATAAAACAAATCAAAAATTTGAATCACATAAAGCTTAAAAATGTAATTTCTGTTATAAAAAATAACATTATAAAAGCCGAACGCTTTAAAATTCATTGAAATTGTTCCACGATTTTTTTTTCATAATTATCATTCTTTCCAATTTTGCAATTTAAAATAATTTGTAAGTTCTATATCTCACTCTAAATTCAAATTTAAATCCTGTTTATACGTTTGATAAAGCAAATTATTTACATTTGCAATGTTGCAATATTTTTTTAATGTTTTACATTTTTCATTTTCATTTACACGACATGATCAAAAATTGTTTAATTTAATTATATGACAATAGAAGTGAGTAAACGATTTACACGTTTTGCCTATACTCTTAGCAGTCAATTCATTCAAACCCATTAGTATATTTACATTTGTACACGAATCCAAGTTATCGGACGTAATTTGAAACTAATTGTTATGCTGTATACATATTTTCGACTATCTCTAATGCGGATAAAAATGGATCTGTTTATCACAATTGCGATCGAATGTGATTACACATAAAACAAATCAAAAATTTGAATCACATAAAGCTTAAAATAATAAAATATCGAAGAAATATGACGCTTTATAAACCATACGATAATTTCATTATAAATAACATTTATATATAGAAGCACGATTTTTTTAAAAAATATATTTTATGCAATTTTTTAAAATATTACTTAAATCATTTCGATAATGTTACATTCAGTTCAATAGAAAATTGAGTATTAGTTGCAGTGTCAGTAATTATTTATATTTCAATTGTGTTCATAAGAAATATTATATTCGTAAAAAAAATGGATGTGAAAATTATGTTTGAAATAAAAAACATTTAATGAACTTGATAATAAGAAAAATATATATTTAATGAAATTGGTTTCGATGAAAGGACGTCTAACGAAAGTATTCTTTTTTTACAAACTTATTTCAATATTTCAAAGGATATCCAAAGAAACTTCGATGTAAAAATAATAAATAAAATCATCGTTTGAAAAATTGATGTGATAATCTTGAAAAATAGGACATAATTTGTAAAAGTTGCACGCGTAAAAATTTAACCGAATATTTTTATTCATTTATATTTATTACATTTTATTTTTCTTAAAAAACGAGCACGATTTCATTTCAGTAACTTAAAAAGAACTTCTTAGTTCAAGATAAAAAAAAACCTTATGATGGTGGATAAAACAAAATTGAAATTGGAACGTACTGTTTTGGATGAAATTTTGTTAAGAACAAAAATTCTAAAAGATCATTTTTCAGACAATACATGATAATGATATATCGTTGTTGATTTTTTAATTTCATTTTAATTGAGCAAATATTGAAGTGAAACAGATTTGTATGTATATTTCATTGTTTTAAACCAATCGACATCAACAAATTAAATATAAACAGAATCTATGACGATAAATACTTATTACAAGGGTTTATTAACATTGAAGATAGTAAATAGAATAATGTAAAAAATGTCACTAGGGGTCAATAGTATCAAAGTAGATGATAAAAAAACGACATTTTAATTCTCATATAAATTAATCGTTTCCAATTTTTTATAAAATAATTTAATAATCATCTGTTAACTTGATTTGCCAATATCAGTTCATATAATCGTTGTGTTACATTATAAAAATTCAATTATGACATTTTATAATACAACCCTTTTGTCGATGATGTCATATGCTGTTATAAGAATACGCGTTAGTAAGTAATTTAATCAATGACTTTTTAATTAGAATATAATTGTATTTTTTCAGATGAAGAACATTTAATGAACTATAACAACATTACGTCAATGATTGATTGCTTAGTAGATTATGTTGTTATACCGTGCGTACCCATGTTCCCTGGGGTGGTTGTCAAACTGATGAACGGAAATCAACAGGTACATTTTATTATACACGAAATGAATTCAAAATAACTTTACCAAACGAACAAAATAAATCAATATGAAATTTAATTAAAAACGGACATTTTATTACGTTTCATGATATTTTCGTAATTAAAATTGATCAAATCTAATTTAAACGTAACGAATAAAAACCTACATAAACATAAAATTATAAATATCCTAAAGATCATTGAATTGTTGAATTTAAAGGAAATTATTTTCTATAAATAATATATATTTATATATATATATATATATATATATATATATATATATGAACACCCTTCCCTCAATTTACGCGAAATATCCGTTCCACGTGGATTTGTATTACGCGAATGAAAATCGCGTAAATTGAGTCAGTAAATAGATAAAATATTGGAAATAAAAGCTAGTAAAGTTGTAGAAACACATATTTATTTCACATAGCTTAATAAAAAAATAATGACGTTTCAGAAAGCAAAAGTAGATAAATTTTATTCGGTGTCACTATCACTACTGTAATTCAGAACAATTAACCTTTTATATATTTATATCGTGTTTTTATACGTTCAAGTAAGAATTTGCGTCACTCTGATATATTAGGTTGTCAAATATCTCCCTTCCGCCTTTTTGTCTTTTGAATTTCGCGGCTATGTACAAAAAAAATAAATAATAAAAAAATAAAAAAAAAAGCGGAAGGGAGATACTTGCCAACCTAATATTAGTATCTCCCTTCCGCTTTTTTTTTATTTTTTTTATTATTTATTTTTTTTGTACATAGCCGCGAAATTCAAAAGACAAAAAGGCGGAAGGGAGATATTTGACAACCTAATATAATAAATTCCATGAAAAATTATATAAAATGAAATCTATCTGACCGCGTAAAAATAGTTCCGCGTAAATAGAGATATAATTTACGGCGTAAAAAAAACTCACATAAAAAAAGTCCCGCGTAAATTGAGGGACAGGTGTATATATATTCTATCACTATATTTTTAAGTACAAATAAAAATTTTAATAAAATTTGATAAGATTGTAATCAAATCTGTCCTATTATAAAAATATTCATTTCAATTTTCATTCTAATTATATAATACCGTTCTTTACGTCAGCCAATTATTGTTTCATATTTTTGATGTTAATTTCCTTTATTATCATTCTATAGAATATCTCATATAGGAGAAACAAAAAAATTTATCTAATATTTCCTAAAAAATAGGTTATTTTATGAAATTTTTTTTTCTGTAAAATAAAATGATTTTTAAATACCAAAAATTCTCATTTAGATTGCAAATTCTGCAAACGTTTCCAGTCCATTCTCCTACGATTCACGGAATGGATTTACCATAGAGAAACCGTATGAAACTCTCAATAATAAGAATTACAGTTGCGAACCAGAATATCAATCCAAATCATATCCAGATCAATCGTTCACCTTTAGTCTATCTGGTATGTTCGATATACATACATACATACATACATACATACATACATACATATATATATATATATATATATATATATATATATAAACAAAAACGTAAACACACACACACAAAATATAAGTCTATTCCTTCATTCTTGGAATCAAGGAAATCGAGTGATTGTCAATAATGGACGAAAAAGCACTTCGCGTGTTGATTAAACACTTTACGGCAAAACGCTTCAGGAGACTAAAACAATTGATAAACATTGCTTTGCACTTCGATATTTTTGATGGTTTCAAAATTAATTTCC
Source organism: Neoneuromus ignobilis (assembly GCA_029203775.1). Taxonomy (NCBI): domain Eukaryota; kingdom Metazoa; phylum Arthropoda; class Insecta; order Megaloptera; family Corydalidae; genus Neoneuromus; species Neoneuromus ignobilis. The sequence continues at coordinate 31,621,841 of CP092094.1, read as the reverse complement.
TTTATTATCATGAGGTCACCACTATAGAATATCCATATAGGAGAAACAAAAAAGAAAGTTATCTAATATGCTTCCTAAAAATAGGTTATTTTTATGAAATTTTTTTCTGTAAAATAAAATGATTTTTTTCAAATACCAAAAATTCTCATTTGAGGATGCATCGCTTCCTGAGACAAACAGTTAAACAACGGGTTCCAGTCTGCATTCTCTACGATTCACAGATGATTTTATGAAACCATATGAAACTCTAAAAGCGAGTAATAAACCGTATGAAACTCTCGTAATAAAGTACAGTTGCGAACCAGAATATCAATCCAAATCATATCCAGATCAATCACGTTCTGGCTTTAGTCTATCTGGTATGTTCGATATACATACATACATACATACATACATACATACATACATATATATATATATATATATATATATATATATATAAACAAAAACGTAAACACACACACACAAAATATAATATAATAGTATCTTTGAAATTTTTTTAATAATCACGAAACAAAAAAAGGAAATACAGGTAGAGTTGAATTCTTAATTAATAAAAATCCAAAAAACAATATAATATAAATAAAAACGGAATTATGAAAAACAGAAAGGTTAATAAATCAAATATTAAAAAGAAATTCGTTAAATTCAAGTATATGCACCGATATCAACTCTTGAAAATAACATTTTTTAAGAATTTTACCAAGAGATTGATAGTCTTGATGACTTAATAAATTGTAACTTTTAAATAATTTCGAGGGATTTTAATACAATAATTGGAAAAAATAGAATGATTAGACAGTTATTGAAAACTTTGGCTATGAAATAAGAAATAAAGGAGAAGACAGATTAATTGAATTTGCTGACAGTACGTGATTATATGCCGAGAACATTCATTGTTTAAGAAAAACATTTATAGGAATTGTACATGGAAAGACATTATTCGCATTAAAAGAGAATTGATTATACAATTATTGATAAGAAATCTACTGCCGAAGATTTTTCAGTTTTGAATGGTTCCAACACTGGAAATGATCATCGTATGATACAAGGCAGAATATATAAACAAAAGCTAATTTGATTTTTCTTACGATCCTTTGAAGAAATAACGTATGGAGTTCTACGTTAAGGTGATATATTACCCATATGCTTTTTAAATGTAGATTTATTGACATATTTTAAATTTTTATTAGTCGCAGTTGTTTAGTGCTACTACATTTACATGCTTTTTATAATTGCTGCAAATATATGTACTGTATTTTTATGCTCAAATATATATATATCAAAGTGAATTACAAGCTGAGAGTTTATGTTTCCAATATCTCATTAATATTGCTATTTTCTTAAATATAATAACAATTCTCGTTCGTTATATTACTAAATATGTATTGTACATTCATTTATATTACTACCTATCTTGGTCGACTCGTTATCATTCTATTTTCAAAATTACAGATACCTGCATAGAAGATCAAAATATAACTAACAATCATAGTTCTAAAACTATCATGTGTTTCCTGCTCTTTTCTTCAGACATCGTAATAAATGATTTTTCAAGCGGACAACGATTCGATTGAACAAGAAATAATCGTACGTATTGTTTGATATATTATTATATTAGAGATTAATGTCATTTGAAATTATATTTTACATAATAAGCGGATATTTTATTTTCGATTTTTAAAATAAGTGAAAAAATCACGTTACGATTAAATAGTTTGCGTATTCACCTTTGAATTCCAATATTTTCTGATTAAAAAAAATATTTTTTTTGTACTGACTTTTTATATAGAAAAACTAATCATCGTTGAAAATCATACAGAGATGAATTTGAATATTAGTCCAATCATTATAAAGTTTCTAATGTCAGGTTTCTAGACGTGTTTTTAGATTTTCAATTCGTTCGTATTGATTATAAAGAGCAGTCTATGTAGATTTCATAAAATATATATTGAAATAAAGAAAACAATAACTCAGTATAAACTTTATATCAAAGAAAAAGTTTGATAGAAATCAAAAAATCGTATTACAAACATATTGAAAAGGAGGTGCAAAGTGAGTAGAAGCAATAAACAGCACTATCAAGAGAATTAAAAATTGCAAAATGTCTACGTTTTTGAAATCTTCATTGATCATTGCAAAATTTCTTGTCCGATTTTAAAATGAAATACAAGAGGTTATTTTTTAACTAAACGATTTTATTGATCAATTAAGTATTCTTCAACGCATTTTATATGTTTTCCCAACGCTTTTCTAATTTGTAGATTTAATTTTTATAGAATCTGGTTGTTTTTGAGGTAAAGAACGGAGTTAAATGACTTCTGACTGCCTCCACATTATTAATTTTTTACATTTTATACTATTCTGCAAGGATCGAAATAATTGATAAACTGAAAGGATTATGTCTGTAGAATACGGTGGATGCTGCATAAGTTCCTATTTTAATTGCTTCAGTTTTTGCAGGATCAGTTTTTCGAAATGTGACATCGCATTGTCGTAGTGAAAAATGATTAATATATATATATATATATATATATATATATATATATATATATACATGCATATGCGTGCCTTTGTATATAATAAGAACACACTATTCTAACATAAATGTAAGAAATACAAAATTATACATCCAGATATTCAATTTATTTCAAATTGGTTCCGCAGATCGTTAAATATTTCAAATACTGTTTATGGAAAAGAAATATTAAATGGCAATAACTTATTTTAGTTGGTTTAAAATGATACGAATTCAAGACAAGAACCATATTGTAAAAAATAAATAACACTTGTCCACTTTAACAGTGCAATCAAGTTCTGGTTGAATTAGTTAAGTGTAGTTCAAAAAGTGATCATAAACAGGTTTTTATCAATTTTAACAAAGACAGCGTTCATGGATAATAAAATTGGTAACCGCTAGACCAATTCAAAGAAATTGTACATTAGTCAAATAATGTAGGTTAAGAAACTTAGAAACTACTATCAATCAAAAAAAATTTGTTATTTATTATTCGCCATTATTAGTCTGGATGTTATATAAAGAGGTTCTACGATTATGTAATAGCTATCGAAATGCACTTTATTCCATTATTATCATAAACGATATAATGAACAATAAGTTATTATTGAAAACTTTAGAATATATTGTGATGTTGTGGATGCTAATTTATTTCTATTAAAATGAATTTGCTACAGTTTCAAAACAAACAGTGATTTTTGTCGAAAAAGTTTTGTAAATTGTAAATTTGTAGTTGTTTGCAATTTCAAATCATTTGTCAAAGTAATTCGTTTCGTGTTATGTAAAAACTGTTATGTATGATTTTCAATTCGTCTCTCATTGAAATTTTTCAGCCACGGGAAATAAAACGTGTTTACAATTGTTGTCAAGAATTCAGTGCAAATATCATCGTAGTGAATTCTGTGAAGATCTTTTGCGTGGCCGGAGACCAACCTTATATAATGCCCTATTCGACAAATGAGATTTCGATTAAAGGTAAAGAAAACAAAATGACTTATAGGTAAAAAATAATTTAATATTTTTTAATTATTATTAAAACTATAAATGTTAACAGATAATATGGCTGCTCTTTTAAATTATCCTTTTGCACTTTTATTATCATAATTCGCTAAATGTTTATTAAAAATCATTTTCATCTTTAAAAAAAATCCTAAATTCGAGTTCAATGTTTAAAACAATCTTATATTGGAGCTAACAAACTTCAATTTTATTTACTATTATTCATTTTAAAAATACTTTCGTTATTTTAAAATCTTGTACCTTTACAACTGTTAATATTTTACTACAAATAGAAAGTTTTAACGCAAGTTCAATTTTTCCACAAGAGATATTTTTAATAACAAAGATTGTAATTAAAAAATAATTAATTTCATATTCCAAGTTAATTGCTTTCTCCTGTTATCACAGATGTCCACAGAGGATGTTTTTTTCGAAATGCAAACAAAAATCAAGATCATAACTTGGTACTTATTTGTAATATGCCAATAAAATACGACGATTCATTCTTCGTGTATTTCGATGAAACACACATGGAGGATATTAAACGTATGTACGTTTGTCATTTTCATCACTGTAAGTTATTAAATCATATTCGATTTTTGTTACAGAAGATAAAGTATCAAATGAAAGAAACAATTTGGACGTGTTTCAATTTACGATCGACAATTTGAAATTCAAAAGGAATGAAACTTACAAGTGTAGAAAAACAAATAATTACTTCATTTGCGATGCAATTACCAATGAAATCGAAGGTCAGAAGCAACATTCAATAACTATGGTTTAATTTTCAGAAAAGTGTTGTGTGGTCTAGAAACAGATTAATACATATGTATATATATATATATATATATACATATGTATATATATATATATATATATACATATATATACCCGTCCCTCAATCTACGCAGGCCTTTTTTTACGCGAATTTTTTTACGAGACAAATCATACCTCTATTTATGCGGGACTTTTTTTACGCGGTATTGATTTACTCGGTCAGATAGATTTTATTTTATATAATTTTTCATGGAATTTATTATATATCCGAGTGACGCAAATTCTTACTTGAACGTATAAAAGCACGATATAAATATATAAAAGGTTGATTGTTTTGAATTAAAGTAGCGACAGTGACACCGAATAAAATTTTTCTACTGTCGTTTTCTGAAACGTCGTTATTTTTTTGTCAAGCTATCTAAAATAAATAAGTGTTTCTACAACTTTACTAGTTTTTATTTCCAATATTTTTTCTATTATACTGACAGACTCAATTTACGCGATTTTCATTCACGTAAAACAAATCCACGTGGAACGGATACTCCGCGTAAATTGAGGGACGGATGTATATATTTATATAGGGCATCCAATCAGGACCGTACTACTTTAAAATTAAATAAAAACATCATCGCTCACTCAAAAAGATGGGTTTTGTTTAAAAATTAATTTGTGCGCTTCTTGTGAGACTCCCTATATCATCTCATTTAGACTGACTGTACGTGTCTCCTCGACTAAATCAGTTTACATATCATTCAGGTTGTTTTTATTTTTAATTTTTAATATTTTGTGTATATTATTTATTTTATTGATATCAAGTTTAGTGATCGGTTTATTTTATCCATATATATAATTTAAGTTATAAAATTGTTGAAGAAATACAATTTTGAAAAGGCAGATAACTTAAAATAAGTTCAAAAGTAATCTAAATTATGTTGAAGAAATAGAAGCCAAAAGCAGAATATTGGTAGAGTGGAAAAGCTACTTTAGATTAAAAGACATAATGAAAAATAGAAATGTCTTAACTAGATGCAAACTGATGATTTATAAGATAATAATCATGGAAATCATAAACTACGGAAGAGAAACTTGAACGGTTACCCCATCACAAATAAAAAAAGTAGATATTTTCAAAAGAAAAATCCTAAAGAAAATATTTGGACCAATCGACGAAAACCAAATTATGGAGAAGAAGATATGTAATGCAGAAGTAGAAGAAAGTTATGGAAGTCTAGTCCTATCAGCTTTCATAAGATGTTAAAGTCTTAAATGGTTGGGCGATTTAAAAAAAATGCCAGAAACGAGAACAGACAAAAAAAATGTACAAAAGAACATCAGAGGGAATAAGGGCAAGGGCAAGATGAAAAGATAACACAGAGAATAAAAGTGCTTTTTAGGGCCAATTGGCGACAGAAACAATAGATTTCAAGAGGTCAGGGACTGGAATAGTTGTGGAGCCGATGATGATAATATAATTGTAGATGTCTTTGATCTTTTCGATTCAGTCATTTGAAATGGACGACGAGTCACAAACTTGTCGCCTCAAAATATAATCTGAGTGATTGGAGATTTATTTCAAAAATTGTCTTTGTATGATTTTTAACGAACCAGCGTCTTTATAGCACGTAATAGTTTTTATTGGGTCGAGTCGTAAATGATTTCCGTTTTTGCATGATAATTTTAATTTTCAATAGAATGCAATTGAACTTTATTTAATTATATATTCACCGTTGTTTGCAATGACTTGTTACCATTTTCTAATTAGTTCTTATATAGATTTCAATTATAATAAAATTCCGATGGTTTTGATTTGAAAAAAAATTCGATGAGCTTTCGAACCTGGTCTAAATTCAAAAAAAAATTCCTTATCAAAAATTTCTGTATTGATCGAAAAAATGATAATCGGATGATGTCAAGTCTGGTGAATATGATGGGTGGAAGAGAACTGAACTTCAAAATTTTTCTTGCGTTGCTCTTGCTGTATAGGGTCTTGCGTTTTTATGGAGGAGAACAATTTTTTTCCTATTGAATGTTTTTGATCAAATTTTATTGAACACGCTGCAGCTGTTAGACGTATTCATTCCAATTTTAAAGTTTAAAATTAATAATCATTTGATGATTCCACCGCACACAAAGAATTATTTTTATTCCAAGAAACTTAACCTTTGGGCCCGTTTCTAGAGACTTATTCTTATCAACTGACTACCTTTATCGTACAAATACACTTTTCATCACCTATAATGATTTTCTTCAATAATGGGTCGTTCCTCTATCTTAAGAGAAGACTTGTCACTATCGAAAAACAATCTGTTTTGTTTCTTTCACTAAGATCGTGTGGAACTTAACACCCAACTTGCTGATTTTACCCATCTCTTCCAAGTGGTAATATGCGGTAGATTGTAATGTGTTCAACTTGTTTGTTAATTCTTGAGTGCTTTGACGTGGAATATATTCTACTAATACTTCTAGAGATTCTCTATTAAAAACCGAAGTACGAGAATAGTCCCATAAGTACCCGTCCTGACCTAGAGATGGCGGTAGTTGTTTGAAAAATATCACTGCATTAGAAAGTACACAATCTATAAGGCATAAGTTTCAAGTTTGAGGACGCCACGTTGTTAAGTATTTGTTTGGCAGCCATCAATAGTGAACGTTTTCAATGAATTTGTGAAAATGGAGAAAATTGGTCATCGTTACGTGATACAATACTTTTATTTGAAAGGCCTCAGTCAGACCAATATAAAAGCTGAACTGGATTCTACTCTGGGCGAGTCTGCTCCTTCGTTTACAACAGTGAAATATTGGGTAGTAGAGTTTAAACGAGGCTGTACGAGCTGCCAAGACGAGCATCGCAGTGGTCGACCAAATGAGGTGACGACTCCAGAAACGGTGAAGAAAATCCACAAAGCGGTACTGGATGATCGTCAACTGAAAGTGCGCGAGCTAGCAGACATAGTAGGCATTTCAAAAAGTGCGGTACATCGCATATTATCTGAAAATTTGGACATGAGAAAGCTGTGTGCAAGATGGGTGCCGCGTTTGCTCACACTCGAGCGAAAACAGTGTCGTGAAGATGTTTCAATCGAGTGTTTGGCGAAGTTTCACAGCAACTAAGCAGAATTTTTGCGCCGTTTCATAACCATGGATGAAACATGGGTCCATCATTTCACACCCGAGACAAAAGAACAATCAAAACAATGGACTGAAAAGGAAAAACCGGCTCCAAAGAAGGCGAAGACCGTTTCATCTGCAGGTAAGGTCATGGCGTCGGTTTTTTGGGATGCGCGTGGAATAATTTTCATTGACTATCTTGAAAAAGGAAAAACTATCAACGGCGAGTATTATGCGAACTTATTGCAATGTTTGAGCGAACAAATCAAGCAAAAACGGCCGCATTTGGCTAAGAAGAAAGTGTCGTTTCATCAAGACAATGCACCAGCTCACAAATCCGCTATTTCAATGGCCAAAATTAATGAATTAAAGTTTGAATTGCTACCTCATGCACTCTATTCGCCAGATTTAGCCCCCTCGGATTATTTTCTGTTCCCAAACTTGAAAAAATGGCCCAGTGGTCAAAGATTTCCCAACGATGAAGAAGTGATGTCGACAGTTAATGGGTATTTTGAGGAGTAAAACGGTTCTTATTATAAAAAGGGTATCGAACTTATTGAACATCGCTGGGAAAAGTGTATAGTGCTGAAAGGAGATTATGTTGAAAAATAAATATATATTTTTTCAAAATTTTTGTGTTTTCTTTGTTGGGTCGGATACTTCTGGGACCACCCTCGTATGTCCAGGTCTAGGTTCTTCTTTTAATGACGTATCTCCGGAATGAAGTTTTTCAAACCAGATTCATATTTGCAAGTCAATTATGATTCTTTCACCGTATAAACTACATATTTTTTGACTTGTTTTCGTAACACTTTTCTCCTGTTTAAACTCCCATAACATCACATGGAAAATATGCACTTTCGATCGTTTCTTTTTACGGCAAATATTTTATTATTTAAATACAATGTATCAGTTACCATTATCGTACCAAATTCATCAATAGTTTTTTAATTCAAACAAGCACAAAATTAACATATGTGATGAGTCATTAGGATGTGTAATGAATTATTAAAACTTGTTACCAAAAGCGGAAATTATTTGATTCAACTCAATATTAGAGAAATTATAAAAATTAATTCGCCAGCACTTATTCAATTACTTTTTGATATTTTTCGGTCTAAATCTTTTTGTAAAAGCTTGTAGTATAGGCGTGAGTGATTTATTTGTGTTGAAATGAATTTGTCACGATACAAAAATAACCAGGAGTTTTCTCATAAAATTCGAATTTTATTACTATTTATTAAAAAGAAAAATGTAGTGAACAATACAGTTAAATATTAAAAAAATACAATCGACGTTCAACAATGACGGATTTAAAACAGTTTTAAATTTAAGATAGATTATATATCAATCATATATTATATATCAGTCATTAGAAACCATTTTATTAGAAATCATTCCATTAATATCGTAGATTAATATAAACGAATTCAATTTCAGATCAGAACAACTCTACTGTACAAAATTTAAATCTTCACTGCTCATCAAAACGCAATGTACCTATAGAAAATGTGATAACAAATTTGAACGTATTAAATCACAAACGATTTCAAAATGACTCGCTGCTAGTTATGGAATGTGTAAATGCAATTGTGGAAAAAAATTCGTACAAGATGATAAATAACAATGTAAAACGTGACATCGACGAAGCTTCACAATGTACGTTTCGAAAACAACAAATCGATTTGAAGAATAATCAAATAAAAAGAAATTCTTTTGATTGCAGTTGATCATCGTTTATTAATTTTAGCTTTATATCCGATAATGGCTGTTCTATTGGTTTTTGTCGTTGTTATTATATTTATGGTAATAAAAATCAAAAGAAATCAGGTACGTGTACACAACAACAAATCATTTTCAATTTCGATTTATTATTTATGCTTGTTTTTACTATTGAATTATTTCTGAGCAGTTGGAAAAGTAAAAATCAGATTATATTTTAATCGAGTTAGAATATATAATGTTTTTACTCGATTTCAATGATCAGAGTTAAAATAAATCATACGTTCGGTTTCTCTACATCAATTTCGTTGAGAAAGATGATTCTATCGACGTTAAATTTGACAGCATTATAAATCAACTTAAATAAGTAATTTCAATGTGGTGCTAATGTAAATATCTCGTTTATTTCGTAAATGAATCAATGGTCCTCCACATATCATAATACATTACACAAATGAATTTTGACCCCAACACCACAATAATTTAAAATGTTCAATAATCACTTATTATATAGAAAGGCTCTGACGATGATGGCGTCGCCATCGAAATGCATCAGCCGATATAATTATAAATAAAAAGTGAACAATAAGTGCTTATTGAACACTTTAAATTATTGTGGTGTTGAGTTAAAATTCATTTGTGTAAAATGAATCAGCCACAGTTCCAATACAACAAATACCATAATATTTTTTACGAAAATTAACGTGTAGAAATAAAAATTAACTATTACAATGAGCTATTCTATTTTTAAAAATAATTCAGCTGAATGTTCATGTTTGTGTTGAGTTAATATGTTTGATTTCTTATTGTTTATGTAATATAAGTTTAGGGAAAAATAAATTATCATTGAATCTTTATATAATATATACAGTATCCTATAACAGTTAGTTGAAATAAACACTTCTAAGTTTTTAAGTAACATAATGTTTAATAATTCGGTTTCTTATCACTGACTTGTATAGTCATGATTTACAATTAGATAAAAATCACAATTACTTTTAAAAAGGTACTTCAGAAATTCAGATCTTCTTCGTAACTAAATAATAAATAGTACGTAATCATAAAAATTCACAGCACAAAAATTTAATTCAAACTAAAAATTTGCATTACAAGATGTATTTGTTTAGGTTTAATATATTATCGTGATATTTTAAAGTGAAATCCTAATAATTTTTTTCAAAAAACATAAATATTATTCATTATTAGTAAAAAAAAATTGCTCCGAAATGATAATTAACCATAGAAGAAAAATCAAAAATTGTAAATGAATATGAAAGACTGAAAGTAAGGTTGAAAAAATATTCGAAATTAATGTGAAAGGAGTAAGGAAAATCATAAAAAGAACAGAAAATATTAGACACTAATAAATTACATTCGGGGTGACATAAATCATTACTGACAGCAATGATCGGATTATAATATGACAGTGTAAAATAAATCCGAAAATTGTTGTAAGAGAAATTCTAAAGCAACTGTATGAAGCAAGGATTTCAGTTTTTGAAACCGCTGTTAAAAGTCATCTTCGTGATGCTAATTTAAGAGGCTAAGTAACCAGAAAAAAAATTCTTATCGACATCTACTCATAAGAAGGAATTTTAAATTTTACCAAAAAATTTGTGAATAAATCACTGGACTTTACGAAACGATTAATTTTTAGCGATGAAATTAAGTTTGAAAAATTTATAAATCGTCGACGCCAAAGAATTTGGCGAAGTATCAGTGATTATATTTACATTAACGAAGAAAAATAAGTGTCATGGTGTGGGAAGATTTCATATTATTGAGGTTAAAATGACAATGGAAATATACTGTAATATTTTACAAGAAAATTTACATTGATCCGCTGAAATAATGGGACCGGGTCAGACTTTTAGTTTTCATTAGGTCAACAACCCGAATCATACGACTAGAATATTTAAAGAATTTTTGAAAGCCATCTATGTCGACCTACATTAACCAGTTAACTGTGTTTGACGTGTATACACGCCAAACCAAAAGTCAATTTCATCAGTGCGTTTAACATGTATACTCCTCGTGTAAAATATAAAATTACCATTTACTATAAAAACTCAAAATTTTAGTAAAAAGTAATAAAAATGTCATTTAGTGGCATGTTTACTTTACATTGCCAGTTGATTATTTTCTCAGTTATAACGGGTATTCCCTGAATTGTTTGTTTAATTTTGTCTGCTTACGAACTGGGCGAATACTTTACTGTTTATATCGGGTATTCCAAGATAACAATTTAAATTCAAGGGTAGTCCCATAAGTACCCGGCCTGACCTAGAGATGGCGGTGTTGTTTGAAAAATATCACTGTATTAGAAAGTACACAATCTATAAAGCATATGTTTCAAGTTTGAGGACGTCGCGTTGTTTAGTATTTGTTCGGCAGCCATGAATAGTGAAAGTTTTCAGTGAATTTGTGAAAATGGAGAAAATTGGTCATCGTTACGTGATACAATACTTTTATTTAAAAGGCCTCAGCCCAACCAATATATAAGCTGAACTGGATTCTACTCTGGGTGAGTCTGCTCCTTCGTTTACAACAGTGAAATATTGGGCAGCAGAGTTTAAATGAGGCCGTACGAGCTTCCAAGACGAGCATCGCAGTGGTCGACCAAATGAGGTGACGACTCCAGAAATGGTGAAGAAAATCTACAAAGCGGTACTGGATGATCGTCGACTGAAAGTGCGCGAGCTAGCAGACATAGTAGGCATTTCAAAAAGTGCGGTACATCGCATATTATCTGAAAATTTGGACATGAAAAAGCCGTGTGCAATATGGGTGCCGCGTTTGCTCACACTCGAGCAAAAACAGTGTCGTGAAGATGTTTCAATTGAGTGTTTAGCGAAGTTTCACAGCAATAAAGCAGAATTTTTGCGCCGTTTCATAACCATGGATGAAACATGGGTTCATCACTTCACACCCGAGACAAAAGAACAATCAAAACAATGGACTGAAAAGGGAGAACCGGCTCCAAAGAAGGCGAAGACCGTTTCATCTGCAGACAAGCTCATGGCGTCGGTTTTTTGGGATGCGCGTGGGTAATTTTCATTGACTATCTTGAAAAGGGAAAAACTATCAACGGAGAGTATTATGCGAACTTAGTGCAACGTTTGACCGAAGAAATCAAGCAAAAACGGCCGTATTTGGCTAAGAAGAAAGTGTTGTTTCATCAAGACAATGCACCAGCTCACAAATCCGTTATTGCAATGTCCAAAATTAATGAATTAAAGTTTGAATTGCTACCTCATGCACCCTATTCGCCAGATTTAGCCCCCTCGGATTATTTTTTGTTCCCAAACTTGAAAAAATGGTTCAGTGGTCAAAGATTTTCCAACGATGAAGAAGTGATGTTGGCAATTAATGGGTATTTTGAGGAGCAAGACAGTTTTTATTATAAAAAGGGCATCGAACTTGTTGAACATTGCTGGGAAAAGTGTGTAGAGCTGAAAGGAGATTATATTGAAAAATAAATATATTTTTTTCCAAAATTTTTGTGTTTTCTTTGTTGGGTCGGGTACTTCTGGGACCACCCTCGTATGTATATGTATAAATGAGATACGTGAAAGCCCTTAGTAATTTCTAGTTCGTTGCAAAAAGTCGATTAAATTTTTTAGTCGAAAATATTGAACAAATTATCGAGGAATATGCAATTCAACAAACACAAACTTCGTAAGTTGGTCGACCAATTACAAGTTCAACTTCAAAACCTACATATTTCATAGGAAAATATTTCCATAATTTTATACTAGACACATCATCAAAAGCAAATCCACTTCGAAGATGTGCCTGAAAAAAGATTTGTTCAAAAAATGAAATTCGTAATGAGTCACGGTACTAATACTAGACCTGTGAAGTGCCACTTTTTGTGGTACTCTGTTTCGAAAAATACCACACTGAAAGGACCAACTGAATTGCTTATATTTTTCTTGTTTATGAATTTTATTATTTTGTTGCAATTTTGAAATTTCTAATAACATTAATTTTTTCAAATAAAAATGAAATCCCTGTTCATTTTGCTTTAGTTTTTTTTTCATAAAATTTCAAATAGATGCACTTGCCCTGCGTTTGACGTATATACTTGTCATTACTTGATTTTAATTACGCGCCACAGGAGAGATTTTCCAAACTAAATTCCACAGTTAACTGGTTAAACCTATTGAATACTTGTGGGACGAATTGGACCGCAGGATCCTCACATCTTCAAAACACAATAATACTCAATAAAAAACTCAATTTTGGAAACGTGGTCTAGTTTACCTCTCAGTGTTTAAAAAAATTTAGTAGAAATAATGCCTAGAGGCTTAATGCTATTCTGCTGAACAATGGTTGTCATAAAAATGTTAAAATATTTTAAAAAACGTGGTTTTATTTTTTATATCATTGTTTAATAATTTTCAACTAACTTTTATTACTAGAACTAGAAGTAATTTTTGTATAATTTATGATTTATTTGAAACATAATTGCTAATTACTTATCAAAATTAATATTATTAATTGAAGTTTAATAAATTTTGGTTTATTTGGAAACATTTTTATTTTTTCGTAAAATTTTTCATTATAGTATTTTTTTTATTTCAACTAACTTTTGGAGGGCACTGTACATATATATATATATATAAATTTTTTTATAGAAATTGTTTGAAATGACGACTGATGATTGTAATAAATTCGAAAAAGGCAATGTGCAATTAATGACACCAGAGTACAGCGTCGATTATCAAGCCGAATATCTTCCATATAACACTGAGTGGGAATTCTCGGAGGAAAAACTCAAACTCGGTGAGTACGTTTTTCTATCGTACGGATTGATTTAGAATCGTTGCATTAAATAGAGTAGCGATTTCCTTGTGTTGTGAGTAACAAAGTTCGATCCTTTTTCAGTAAAAGTCTATAGTTCGAAAGGAAATAATTCACATCGGATTAAAAACATTAATATTTTTATCTAAGACGATAGTAAACTTATTCGTATCTCTAGACATGTCCATTTTATCAAAATTAATATTGCATAAATATATGCATTCATGTACTTATATTAACAATATATATGTGTAGATAAATTCAGTGGTGTGTAGTCCTTTCCGAGAACTTAAGTTCATTTTACAGAATTGTATTGTAATGAAATATCAATATATTTCATTTACGTTTAATTATTTTTCGACAATTACTTATTGTTCGTCCTTTTCATCGAATAATATAAACAATAAATATTCAATTAACATCTAAAATTTTAACTTAATACTACATCTTGTTAATAATTAATTACAGACGTTTCAATTAATAGTAAAAACTAATTGTTATATCAATTAATAGAATTTATCATTTTATGTTGATCAAATTGTGCAACTTTCGAATAATTTTATACATTTTTAGTGCAATAAAATATATTTCAAATATTGTAAGCAAAATTTATAAAAATCTAAATGTTAAAAAAAGAACCAATTAAGTGATTTAACATCTTATTTTTTTTTAAAAAAAAACATATGACTTTGGCGAGACTTTTATAAAATCATTCTTTGACAATAAACGTACATAAAAATTAAATGTAATTTTTTTTTAATGATATATATATGTGTAGATATTTCAATTTTCATTTTTAAAATTCCCATAGGATATTCGGCACATGACGATTTAGTAAAAAGAATTACTTCTTCGTTTTCGTCTATCTTAAGCCGGTTTTTAACTAAACTTTTATTTTTGAAAATCAAAACATAAACTAGTTGTTGTTTTAGAAATAAACTCGAAACTCTATTCATCATTTGCAGTTTTGTATCCGTTTTCAATAATTTTCATTACGTAAACAGTACATATGTCTACTTAATTATTAGTTACGAGTTTTTCATAATTCAATATCTTCGAAAATCATAAAAAAAACGAATAGTGCCAAAATATACTGACGAGTTCGTTTTTAAAACGGAGAATAGGTCATGAAACTGAAGGAATGATGACGTAGAAATATATAGAGGTTAGGTTGTCTTTCCTAGCTTAATTTTTATTACGAAAAAAAATTCATGGCCAAACGACTTATCCTTGAACGCTTTTTCAATCCCAGACATTTGGAATATCCCAGAGTTTGTTCTATCTTGTTGGTACTAGCTATTTATATAGGGTCATCTAAATGTGATGCCTATATTTGTGTTTTATCAAAAAGAAACATGTGTATAGTTTCAACACAAATCTAGGCGTCACGTTTAGATTATCCTATATTTTTTGTTGTTCTTTCAACTCCTTCAGAGTTTGTTTCAAAAAAATTAGCAAATTCTTTTAAGGAATCGTATTTTTATTTTTTTTAAAAAATCAATTAGATGTTAACAATAAGTTTCTATTTAATGGCTGCATTTTTCAAACACTAATTTATTTATTTTTCATCCGTTTTATAAAAATTAAAATTTCAAAAAATAGTCCCTTTTTTAATTTAAAAAGCAGGTGGTTCAGTGATCTTTTTAAAAATATGAAATGATGTTTTAAGAAATTCAAATCGGTATTAGAATGAAATAATTACATTTGCAAAATTATTATCTAATGATATTTAAAATAAATAATGTAATATGATTTTACACAATTGAATTTTAACCCCAACACCACAATAATTTAAAGTATTCAATAATCACTTATTGTTCACTTATTGTTTATAATTATATCGGCTGATGCATTTCGATGGCGACGCCATCATCGTCAGAGCCTTTCTGTGATGGCGTGATGGGATATGATGACGTCGCCATCGAAATGCATCAGCTGATATAATTATAAATAATAAGTGAACAATAAGTAATTATTGAACACTTTAAATTATTGTGGTGTTGGAGTTAAAATTCATTTGTGTAAAGTGAATCAGCCACAGTTCCAAAACAAAAAATAATGTAATATGATATTTGAAAAACATAATTAATGATCTTTATAGAATTGTGTTTGACCTTCATAAAACCGTAAATAATTTTTATAAATTTAAATTTTCCATTATTATTATAGACTTAAAAGAATATTTTTTGATATTTTTCTAAATATAACCTAATATTTGTAATCAAACTTTTCATAATACGTAAATATAACTTTATTAGCCATTTAAATAACGTCTATTTTAAAGATTGAATTGAAACGAAATCGAATAAATAAATATCAAAATTAAACAAATCTTTATTTGTAATTTTTGAAAACAACCATTACTATCTCCGAGAAACATTATTTTTTTCAAGTTATTCGAAGATAATATTTGAAGACACAAAGTATTATTTTTTAATATCTTTTTTTTATTTTTTAACGTAAAAACGTTTGTCAAAATATCGAAATATTTTCATTGATATAACCAATATAAACCTTTTGGTATAATTTACAAAGTACTAGTACTTAATAGTGGTAGGTGAAGAAAAAACCCTCTTTTTTACTACGAATAAACACAAACTGTTGCCGCATAGTATCAATCGAATAAACTCTATTTACAGAAATAGAAAAACAGAATATGAAAACCTTTTGAACTTTTCGTCTCACTTGTTAACAAGAACAGTCGTCGTCGACTCGAAGTCTTTGAAATGTTTCTGATTGTAAAAACTCGAATTACTGTTTTCTGGAAATCGACAGAGTCTCTGTTTTGTTGTAGTTTTGTCCACTTGGTAGAAAATCGGTTTTACAACAGAAACTATCGCGTGCTAAAAAAATTGAATTATAAGAGTACAAAGAACAGATCGGTGGAAATGTAATATTCTAAAGAAGTGCTCTTGTTTTAAATGCTCTTCATGTTATTATTATTATTATACGATCGCCAACCATAGTACAAGCTGTTAGAAATCAAATTAGAAAAGAGTAATATTGTATTATGTAAAGATCATTCGAAAATAGGAATTAAGTTTATAATTACAATTATAACAATACGAAAATTTCTTTTTTTAGGAAAATTCTTAATTTTACTAAAATTAACAAATATGATTTTATAATAAATATTATTTATGTCAACTGCATTTTGAAATTAATTTTTAGGATATTTTTTTTTGCTATGATTTAATATGTTTTTTAGAAAAAATATAATATAGAAAAATGTAAATAGATGTATTAGTTAATAATTTATATATTTTTAGTTCAATCTGTGCCTTTTTTCATATATTAAAACAATATATATATATATATATATATATATATATATATATATATATATATTGAAGTAATCATTTAACCCTTATTGGACGTTAGCATTTTGTACTTAACTTTCCGCTAGGTCGGAGATATATTTGAGTGCTTATTGTAAGAGAAAAGTAACTAAGGTTATTTAATATAAAAAGATAGTTTTGTGCATAAAAATATTTATATTTACACTTTAATGTTTAAATTTTATTAAACGTGTAATCTTCAAGTTTAAATGTTATTTATATTTTTTCAATGTGTGGTATTTTTTGAAATATTTTTCTACATGAAGGAATAATTTTCTGTTACAAGTTTCCCAGAAGTACATAGTTGTCTTTCACAAAACAACCCCGAAAAAATCACTTATTTTGTCATATGAAATATCTTTCCAATTGTGCCAAATTGACCTGGTTATTAAGTTTTTTTTTAATTTCCTTATTGGCATATAAGTTAGTTTTCGTTAAAATTTCTGTTATAAATTCGTTCGTACAAAATTTTTTAAAATAATTTATAGGCTCCTGAACATTTCCGAAGATTTGGCGTCCTATATTTGTAAAAGGAATACTTGAAGTTAAATCGTCTTCATCATCACTGTCGATGTCAATCCAATCTTCATCACAACCAGGGACAATTTCTCTTTCCACTTCGTTTTCCTCTTTAATATTCACTTTTTAATATCTATTCAATATTCACTTGAATATTGAATAGGGATCAATTTTTTTTCCTTGACTGAAATATAACACTTGTATCACTGTCTTCTTCATCACAAGAAATAAAACCACTTGCCGAATATTCAAAATTTTCACATATTTCACTACAACTATCACTGTTACTTTCCACACTGCTAGAGTTTTCTTTATTCATTTTTGGATGAATAAAATATTGTAAGTAAAATAATTGCTGAAATATGACAGAACGTGTTGTCTGCTATCGAGTAAGAATTAAACTGTAAAAACATACAGTGTGTACATTCAGCAATAAGGACGTTGTTACTTGTTCAGTCTTGTCACCTCGCACGAGCATAGTTGTAATGTCACGTCAGAGGTGACATGCGACCGACAAGGGTTAAATGTAATGATTAACAATTATATACAATATTTTGTATTTTCTACATTGCCATATTTTATTAATTATTTTTTCATTGTGACCGATTAAATTCTTTGCAAGTCGATAGGATATAACTTTTCGTTTTTTTATAATATTTCTTTTATAGAATAAAATTTACTATTTTTTCTAATAATCTATTTTATACATATACACCGTATTGTTTTTTTTCTATTTTTCTTTATTTCCCATATTATGTCCACGACACAATCCCAAGTTCTATCTTCAACTTCTATTTACGTTTTTGAAATACACGTTTTCTCCGTTTCTCTCCTCAATAACGTATTAAAATCTTTTTAGTTTTTGTTTTATGTATGGATTCTTATTCACTTTTTACTTTCAATTCTTTTCAATAAATTAAATTTATCTTTGTATTTATGTTCATGTCACAATCTAAACATAATTCTTACAATATTTT
Source organism: Neoneuromus ignobilis (assembly GCA_029203775.1). Lineage (NCBI taxonomy): Eukaryota > Metazoa > Arthropoda > Insecta > Megaloptera > Corydalidae > Neoneuromus > Neoneuromus ignobilis. The sequence goes on along the minus strand of CP092094.1, from coordinate 31,603,077 downwards.
TTTTACTAATGTCAATATCGAGATAATGTACCCATAGGCGTATAAATAGTAAATTGTCCTAGTTTCGAGTATTTCTTGTTTTTATTGATTGATATCTAGAATTAAATATAGTTTATATACGTTTCATTAAAACCAAAATTTTTCGAATGCAAATATTCAAATATCGTACTGAGTTACTGTGTTTAAATCAACGTTCATCTAATTTAAACACGACGATTTTATCTTTTTTGAAAACGTACAAGTTTGTTTCTAAAATAGTAATTAAAGTTAAATTGTAAACAAATATCGATTTATAAATATAGAAATAAACGAATGCAAATAAATAAAAATGTCACTTAAAGGTAATTGTATTTTATTATTGGCTTTAATATAGAATACGATCATCAGATAATATATTGAGAATAAAATTACAATCACTATTGTGCAGTAATAAAACTTATTTGGTATTTTTTAATCCATCGGTTATTATTTTTACTTGCATCTACAAATTTTAATTAATATTCAAGTGCAGTAAAAAAAAAATGTGAAATAATACTTGCAATTCATATTTAGCATTCTCTTCGACTGTTGAAATGAATAACGTATTTTTTATATTTCTATTATCCGTTGTAAAAATTTATTCGTTATTATAGGCGAAGTAATTGGCAAAGGTGCATTCGGAATCGTTAGGAAAGCAAATGCCTGCGGAATAGTGGAAGGTGAAACAGAAACGACTGTGGCAGTAAAAATGGTCAAAAAGAATGCAAACTTCGAATCGTTCAGATCTCTTGTTTCTGAGCTAAAAGTAATGATACACATTGGAACACATCCCAACGTTGTCAATTTACTCGGGGCGTGTACAAAGAATATTAGAACAAGTACGTCAATTGTAAAAAAAAACCTCTAGAAAATACAGATTTTATGTTTTGTCGTAACACATGAATTAATCGTTGAGTTTATACAATATTCATTAACAGGACATTTATTGGTCATCGTTGAATTTTGTCGATACGGGAGTCTACAGAATTATTTGAGAACGCATGAAGATAAATTCATCGATTTGTTCGATCCAACTATAAACAAAGTCGACACATCGATCAATAGAAATGTTCACTCGACAATGTGGTAAGATAATACAATGTGCAAATCAATCTATTTATGGGTAAAATAAAAATTAGTCTTTTTATTTGTCAGCACTGGCACGGTAAATATGAACTTGGCGCAAAAATATGCAACTGGTACATCACTTCCAAGTACATCCTCCAGTGCCTTAGATTTAGTTGAAAATATAAAAATAAGAGAGAATGACGATGTGAATAAAACGGTCGAGAGCGATACATTGATTCGTACAGGTTAGTTTTTGAATTTTATTTCGGTTTTAATTTTCGAATAATTATTCTCAACTTATCGAAAAGTCATTGGTAATTGCATTTCAATTTATCAACCGGAAAATCAGTTAATTGTTTCAAAACAACATAAATATCGATATAACTCCTTTGCAAACATTATATTCGTTAAATCGTCATATTGTAATCAATTCATTGAAATGAATTTTATGTAGAAAGAATAATGTTTAGAAGTTTTTTTTAACAAATATAGATAAACTAAAATGAAAATTCATTTCAGTTATAATTATTAAAAATAAATATTATATTAGACTATTGTGTATTTACTAGTAGATTTAGAGATTTAGTAAAATTGGTTATGATTTTTGTAAGAAGAACCGATAGCAGGAGATACAGATTGTGTTTGATATTAAAACTAATGTCACCGTATAGAATTATAAAATCATTTCTATGTGAAATTTAAGTATAAGCGGACAATAAAAAAATATAAATATGAAAAATTATCAAGTGCGTATAATATTTTATGATGAATTTGAACTTGGACAAAACTCAATAGAAGCAACTAGAAATATTAACAGTAATCGAACGAACCCTCAGGACCAGTCATCGATATCGACGTATTACGTGCATTAATAAAGTCCAACTCTTGGAGAGAAAATAACCAGAGAATGAAATTGTTACTGAAAAATGAATTTTTTGTATCGTTATTTACAAAAACGTGAACCTTATTCGTATCGAAATGAAAAAGTGTATAATAGACAGTGTCAGCTCACTAAAAATGGCTTTTCGTCCAATGAACATATATTTGATTTGTTTATAATATTTTCCAGTAACGATTGTTCCTTTTGCACTAAAAACAATTGATTATTATTGATTCGTTTGACCGACAGTCAAATAATTAATTTAAAATAATGTGGTTTTTAATGCGGTTTAGAAACAAGTTTTACAACTTTGTTTGTATGCAAGCATTGTCCAGATTTTATTTAAATAATCGTAATGAATTCAATTTTTATTGCGATTAATTATTTATTTTAAGATACTTTTTATTTTCTTAATCAAGTGATATTAAAGGGCAAATTGCAAAAATGTTGCAATTTTTCAGGTTCGTTCGATTCGTATGATATCCATTTGACTAGTATTTCAATATCATTTGCGTACAAAATAGATATTCAAATTTCTTCCAAACACACCGTGTTGAAAATATCGACCAAAATGAATGACGATATAAAAAAAATTAATTCACAAAAGATGGGTAGAAAAGAACTCTTTAACAAGTAACGATACATTCATGACTATGTATTAAAAATCGACGTTCCGTACTCTATAGTTCCGTAAATTAGTAAACAAAATCATGGTCGTTCATTAGACAAAAATTTGGTTTTACATAAATGTTTTGCTCGTATAATGTATTCTATAGACTTTTGTGGTTTTGAGCCGAGTGATTTCAATAAAGATGAATTAGTCGTAGCATCAAACCAATCATCATAAATGTGATTTTCTATATGAATTGCAAAAGTGATTATCATTCTTGACGTACTGAATGAAAATTTAGTGAAGAATTATAAAATAATTTAATTCAACAATAATAAAACAAAGTTCGTTAATTTTCGAAACTATTTCAATTTAAATCATCAAATAAATAACTTTATGAACATCTTGAACAAAATCATAATTTACATGAATCGTGGTATAAATTAAACATTTCAGACGATAGTTAACTGAAAAATCGACGATATTTATATTGATAACTTATCAGTTTTTCATTTAAAATATAATACGTTAATATTTACAATAAAATATAATACATATTTGTTTTCAAAAATTACTCTTTATGATTTGAATTTTGTTTTTAGTTTATTAATATTTATTATTAGGAAAATACTAAATGATTTAAATTAAGTCAATTATACTAGCTTATAAATGATTATTTTCTTTCTTTAAAAAAAAGTAAACTCGATAGATAATTTAGGCATTGTTATTAAATTTATCTCAAATAAAAAATCGTGTTGCAGACAGAGATCCAAAATTACAAAATCCAAATAAATCGAAATCGGAACGCAGGTCAAAGAACAAAGTCGACGACGACGATGAAGAATTTTCGTTCAACACTCAAGACCTCTTATGTTGGTCATTCCAAGTGGCTTGTGGCATGAAGTATTTAGCATCGCGGTTTGTTCTTCACGGCGATCTTGCAGCCAGAAACATTTTACTCTCAGATAATAATATTATTAAAATATGCGATTTTGGTCTAGCGAGGAACATTGCGAAAAGTGAATATTATTACAAGAAAAGTCAAGTAAGTCAAAAAAGATTAAATTAAAATATTTGGTTTCACACAAATAAATTTGCCATGGTCTTAAAACAAATAGTAAAATTATTTAAACTATAATTGTTAGTCAAAGGGTGAACATTGTAATCGAATGTGAATATTTAAAAAAAATATTTTTTTCTATTATTTGTAATTTCAATACATAAGCTTGGAACAAAAATTATTTTGTGTATATTGGCCATATTAGCGATAACTGATTGATAATAGTATTTTTTTAAATTTTATTCTTGTTTTTAAATTTTCTTTTTTCCATTCTCAATCACAGGGTTATATTTTTTTTGTCGTTTTTGCATAATCTGTTTGATTGTTTTTTTTTAAAAAAAACGAAATAATGGATTTTAATTATAATTATAAATTTAATAAGACATAAAACAAACAAACAAGTAAAAATCATGCAAAATAATTTGTTTTTAGGGTCCTTTGCCTATCAAATGGATGTCCATTGAATCTATATGTCAAAAAATATTTTCAACACGATCAGATGTTTGGTCATACGGGGTCACGTTATGGGAAATATTTTCTATGGCGAAGACGCCATATCCAGGTTTAAGCCCCAACGAATTGGTTATGAAGCTCAATGGAGGATACAGATTGGAAAAACCGGTGTACGCGACGAATCAAATGTAAGATATTTTTATGAGAAAAAAATGTCAAACAACAGTAATTAACTGAAAAAACTGTCAACGTTTTCATTTTAAATATTTATGTATTTTCTATACTATATAAATATCACTCCATCTGAGTTTTTCGTTTCAGATATGAAGTTATGCAAGAATGCTGGCGCATAAATCCTAGGGAGCGACCGTCCTTTACAGAGCTTGTTATAAAGTTGGGCAATATGTTGGAAAAGAGTACACGAAAGGTAAAAACACTCCTTTGATAAATGTTTCTGTTTTATTCTTAACTCATTCGTTCATGTTCATTCGTGCATTTTGAATAAAATTTTTAAATTATTTTCTTTTTCCAAATTCATACGCCGTTACATTTTTTATACGAACACTAGACGAATGTGTATTTTTGAAACCTATTTTTCTCTTTTTTGTTCAATCGGTTGTAAACTGATAGTTTGTTTTAGGTTTTCCTAATTTCAATACTGTGAAAATTGTAATTTTTTAAATAATATTGATTTGATACGACAACTAATTCACTATTAGACAAACGAATCACTTTCCACATTCGAATTCAAGATTTACTAAGTGTATTCAATAAGTATTTAACGATCACTTTATTTGATAATGAACATTTAGATTGTATCGTGCAATACCATTCAAGTGCTTTGAGTAAGCTTTAAAATATATATAAATGTTAGTGAAAAAATAAAGTGTAATTTTAATAATAAGTGATCATTGAAAACTCTTACAAAATCTTGCGTTACTAGGATGACTAACTCATTTCCATACAAACTATGTTTCGATGATTGTTTTTTGTGACTTGTTTATGAATCATTTTCGATAAAATTTTCGAAATTTTTCGTACGTTATTTATTTGTCTGTATATATATATATATATATATATATATATATATATATATATATATATATATATATATATATAGAAAGAGAAAAAGGGGTATTGAAGAGTTTTAAGAAATTTTAATATTTAAATCACATAGAAGAAAGAAAATTGATTACATGTTTCCAATCAAAACAACAACATTATTTTTCAAAAAAACATATTCGATCTTATTTAAATTCTATTTTTGACTTTATATTGCATATTTATATATATATATATATATATATATATATATATATATACATGAAGTCACTAAGTTATTAGTTGAAAAAAAATAATTTCAAAATTATCCAAACGAGTTACAACTTAAAAAATTAACTTTATTTTAATTCCTTTATTAAAAAATACTCTGAACGAGAAAACACTAATACAATATTTTTATATTTAATAATTAAAACAATTACTTGTTATTCACTTTATACTAGTTGCAAGAAACATTTTCATCTCTGAACTGAAATGATAAATAAAAATAACTTTGAACATATTTTAAAATAAAAATAACATTTCTTTAACTTTTCTGTTTGATATAAATCGAATTTTCGTTTTTTTTTTGTTGTTTTCAACAAATACCATTAGAAAGTAATGTCTATAAAATTTAAATTAGTCGATAATAATGAAATATTTTGAATTTACGTCGACTAATTTGTTTTTACACTTATTCATTTTAATTTTTAGCATTTCATCGACTTATGTTCGAAGTATGAGATAAACAATCGACAAAGTGTTTACATTGATCAATATGATTATTACCTAAAGAAATTTAAACCACTTGAAGATACTGACGGATACTTAATACCAAAATTATCAAATTTCAACGTCTCTTCAACAATTTCAATATACAATGATCGAGTATTATGACACACGTACAGATAATAGATAAAAGAAATATTATAGTAAAAAGAGTATAGAGCAAAAATACACTGATTAAATAAAGAAGTTGCCAATTAATTTTCATGGCATTTTACTACAAATTTAGATACATATTACACTGTACATGTGTATGTGTGTATATGTATGTGTGTATATGTATATACGAGGGTCGTTTGGTAAGTATGGTACAAAGTAAGAAAAACTAAATTGGAAAATTTAAATAAATTAATAAAATTAAACAATAAATAAATTTACCATACTTATCAAACGATCCTCGTATATATATATATATATATATATATATATATTTATATATATATATATATATATATATATTTGGAGATTCGTTATCTCCGATTTGAAATGGAATACACAGTTACAGAATGACTAGTATATTTATTCGTAATTAACGTAGTTGAACAGTAGTGATTTACAGAGTTGACTATTGTAGCGACGGTGGCGAGACTCGAGTCCCTTGTGTTGTATGGTTGATTATGATTGTTGTGAGACCAGCGTCTTGCCTTACGGCTAGAACACTGACTGAAGATTCGCGGTTTTTGCAGTCTCAGAATCAGAATCAGAATCAGAAAAAATTTATTATCGGTAGTTAAATACATGTACATTGGTACGGTTGTTTGTTTTACAGTTTATAGTGTCCTAGCTTAAGCTAATTTACTAATTACTACATGGATTTATGATTATCGTATGTGTTTTGAAAAATGTCTGTGGTAGTCAAGGAAAAATTTACAAAAAAACCTGGTTTATATATTTTATTAATTTTTGCAGTCTCTTTTATACCGGTCAGTTTGTCGCTTTCACATTTCTAACCGGTATGGGGTTGCAGGTCCAGATGTTGGCCTTGCGGCTCGGCCGTTTGATCTCTCGGTGTCTCTACGAGAATTAGCCGGCCACATCTGGCTTTGTTTGTCCGTTAAGGGTTGACGGTCTAACGGCATTTTTATTGCTAGCGTTGTTACACTTTCTAAACGGTACTTTTTATTAGCGTTGTCGATTTGCCACGGGCGGTTGACCGATCTTGCCATCGGTGCGATGGGATAACCGCCACATATATATATAAATATATATATATATATATATATATATATATATTTATATACATACAATAAGTCAAAGCAAAACTTATACAGAGTTATGTTTCCAATAATTTTACACATAAATTTTAATATAATAACAATTTTTCTTATTTCTTTTGCTTAAGTTCTTTATTAGGGCTATTTTTATTATATTTGAAAATTTCAATCGTAAATTAATACTTCTACTCTAGAAAAAGTAACCATTTTTGATAAATGAACAAAAAATACATCAAAACGAAACTCATACAACGAATTAATCTCACTTGAAAACTGCTGTGTTAAAAAAGTATACTCTTCAAATATCTGTTTGGTCACTTTGGTTACAAAAAAAACTATTGTTAAGTCGTTTGTAATCATTTTGTAAAAAAATAGTTGGATTTTCACTTTGAGTAGACAAAGGAAACAATCATCGAAGACGAGCGAAAGCTAATAATTTTTCATTACAAAAATGGAAAAACTTCTACGGGAAATTGTGAAAATAGTTAATAAAAACCACGTTACAATGCAGTCTGCAATAAAAAGATTTAAAAACGACCATAGTCTTGACAATAAAGTTAGAAAGATTCTCCGCAAGATTTTTAATAACCATGACGAGCGTTGGATTCTACGAAAAATTAAAGAAAATTTGAAAATTAGCGCGTCCAAATTGATTTTAGAAGTTAAAAAGTATCTAAATAAAAAATCAAGCCCCCAAACAATTCGCAATATACTAAATAAAAATTGGTGTCAAGCTCGTATTGCCAGGAAGAAACCTTTTATAAATCTAGCTAATCGCAACAAAAGGTTAAGCTTCGTTCGGGAACATGTTAATAAGAGTTTTGATTATTGGAAAGATGTTTTATTTACGGACGAAAGCAAATATAATTTATTTGGATCCAATGGGAAAATTAATGTATGGTAGAAACCAAATACAGAAATGTCTTTAAAACACTTACGTCCTACAGTCAAACATGAGAGGGGTCATGTTATGGTATGGTGGTGTATGTCTACGAAAGGGGTTGGAAATGTAATTTTATAGATGGCATTATGAATCAAAATGTTTATATTGATCTATTAAGAAAAAATTTGAAAGCCGGTGCTCAAAAACTTATGATTTTGCAAACATTTAATTTTTATCAGGACAATGACCATAAGCACAAAGCTTATAAAACACATAGTTGGTTGTTATATAATTGCCCTAAAGTACTGAAAACACCACCATAATCACTTAATATAAATGTGATTGCAAATCTATGGAATCACTTAGAAGTTACCATTAGAACACACACTATAAGTAATAAAAATGATTTAAAAAAGTGTTATTAGAAGAATGGGAAAAATTGATCTAGTTCATTTTGAAAAATGAAATCCATCCTGAATCGTTTAAAGGCTATAATAATTAATAAAGACTACTCTACTAAGTACTAAAAAACAATTCAATTCATTGTAAATTTTAATTTAATAAATAATTTGTTAGTTGTATGAGTTTCATTTTGATGTGTTTTTGAATGAGTTTTCAGAATTCGTACTTTTTTTTGTTCTTTAAGTATTATTTTATGATTTATTTATTTTTATATGATAAATATATACTTAATAAACAATTTAAGTCGAAACTAAAAAGAATTTTTTTTATTTAAAAATTTATTGAATTTAATACTGTATGAGTTTCACTTGACTCACTGTATATATATATATATATATATATATATATATATATATATATATATATATATATTAATGTATATATATATATATATATATATATATATATATATATATATATTAATGTATATATATATATATATATATATATATATATATATATATATATAAGTTTACGAAGTGATATTAATTGCATAAGTGAAGAGAAATTTTAGCCTGTTCAAAAAAAAAAAAAAAAAGCAAAAACTATTTTATCTGTTAACTCATCTAACAGTCATTTTTGATCATAACAAATTATAAAATCAATTTATTCACAATAGAATTGATTCGAATGTATGAAATATAAAATATTCACTTATGAGTACAAACAATTATCATTAACACGTTAACTGCCCAGCCTATTTTGTCTTGCTTTCCGTTTAGGCCACTCAGATTTCACCGAACTGCTGGCGGTCGGAGATCTGTTTAGGTTGCAATAAGGTTGAATATTATATTAGAATATATTTACTGTGTAAATATTTATTATTTATCGCAATCTGTACAGTGTATTATTTTAAAAATGCTTCATATTCAATCAGTTGTCTGCGGTTCTTGTTCTAATGCAAAAAAAAATTTTTTTTACCCGTGAACGTAAAAATGTCAGTAGAAAAAGAGTGTGAAAGCGATTCTAGTGAAATTATTTTTCCTAAAAAACGGTGTAAAGTCGTTACTATTTCATCAAAGGAAGAGGATGAGAATTTTGAAGAATGGTATGATCCGAGAGGTGATCAACCAAGGATTATACCTTTCACCTGTCCGTCTGGCTTTAAGATTGAAATTGTTTGAGGATATCGCCAAACAAACAAACTTATATGCATCCCAACAACTAGAGGTTGAAAACTCGCAGCGTTTGTGCAGATGGACAATGACAAACAAAAATGAAATGAAAAGATTTTTTGGGTTAATACTATGGATGGGATTAATTAGACTACCATCTTTAAATTTATATTGGTCCCATGATCCTGCATATATGCAAACTTTTCCGACGAAAATTATGTCAAGAAATAGGTTTGAAATATTATTACGAATGCTACATTTTTCAGACAACAGGGAGAGAAATGTTTCCAATCGTTTATGCAAAATACAACAGCTAATAGACACCTTGGAAATAAATTTCAAAAAGTATTATGATCCATTAGAAGCTTTATGTATTGATGAATCGTTGGTACCATTTCGTGGCCGCATTATATTTAGGCAATATTTAAAACAAAAACGCCACAAATATGGCATTAAATTATTTAAGTTGTGCTGCGGACCTGGATATACGTATGCTTTACGTGTATATACAGGGAAAACTTTGGAGAAAGAAAATACTACACCAACTAAGATTGTAATGTCTCTCTGTAGAGATGTATTCAATAAGGGACACACGTTGTACACAGACAACTGGTACACGAGTTTAGAATTGGCAAACAAATTATTGGATAAAAATATTCATTCGATAGGAACATTACGTTCAAATCGACGGGGAAATCCTCAACAAGTAACATCAAAAAAATTAAAACGGGGAGAAATTATCGCAAAAGAAAACAAAAAAGGAATAACCATTTTAAAATGGAAAGACAAGCGGGAAATCTTACTTCTATCAACAAAACATACATCAGAAATGGTGAATGTTGCAAGTAGTTCAGGTCACCATTTGAAACCAAAAATTGTAGTGGATTATAATATAGGAAAAGCAGCAGTTGACATATCTGATCAAATGAATGCCTACAATAATCCGTTACGAAAATCCATGAAATGGTATAAAAAGCTAGTCTTTGAGCTGTTACTAAATACTACTGTTCTCAATGCTCATATTTTATTTAAAAATATTACCAAGAAGAATATGTGTATCACTGAATTTCGGAAGAAATTAGCTGTACATCTTACAAATTGTCGGGATGAAGAAATTCCATGTAGCTGTACTGCAAATACATCTCAAAAACCTCATCACAAACTCCAAAAAAAAACTGGAAAAGTGTCTAAAGTGCGAAGATATTGCAAACAATGCTACGAAGACAATGTAGCACTATATGGAAGAGAAACTGCCAGAAAGTTAACTAAACAAGTTGTAACATTTTGTGAAACCTGCAAACGACAACCATTTTTATGTTTACCGTGTTTCAATAAAATTCATTAAAATTTTTTTTGGTAAATAATATTTAGGTACATTCATGATATGATCTCGAAATTATTTAAAATTTATTAATAGAATGTAATTTTTTAAATTTTATATCGTCAGTCACCGGTGACTGACGTGGCCTGAATGGAAAGTTCGATGTCAGTCACTGGTGACTGACATGGCGTTTAACGTGTTAATAACGTCAATCACTCCATCTTCGGAAATAGATTTTTCCGAACTCTTCTAATAAGAACAATTTATTGTCTCTCGTTTGCACAGCTTTTCAATATAATCTCTAATTTGTTAAATCACATATTCATTGATCCCTACTTTGCATTTTCCTATTTTTCCGTTTCAAATCAATTAATCTCATCCATTCTCATATTAGTTATTTTTATCTCTTATTGTGCCTGTAATTGATTTTTGTTTTAAAATTTATTCTATTTTCATCTTATCTATTCGTCTTAGTCATAAAATATAATCAAATTTTCTCAGTTTTCTCCAATCGTTTTAATCTTTGAATTATAAAATTTTTGCGATAAATTTTTTTTGTAATATATATATATATATATATATATATATATATATATATATATATATATATAAATATAAATGTATGGATGTATAGACAATACAAAATAGATTTTAAGACCTCATTCTCAAATTCGATTTATCTTTTATTTCAAAATATATCCAAAAGTTAAATATTAAAATTCCACACTTTTTGATATTTGCAGTCTTCGTACAAATTATCATAGATATGAGTTTTTCATTTAGTTTTAATTCTTGTATTTAGTCCACACTGAACAGCATATAGTGTCACATGTGTTTCTCTGCGAGTTGAAACACCGTCATTTTATTGTAAAAAGATAATTTGGAAATTAATCCATGAACAGAAATTTGAATGTTGCATGAACAAAACATATCAAGCCAATGATGTAAAATATCGTACATGTTACGTGCGAAACGATTCTAATAATAACTCAGTGGATGTGTCATTATTTATGATTATTCCGAATATTTGTGAACAAAAGGAGATCTAAGCAGAAAAGATCAAATTTTAATTGTGTATTTTTTTAAGGAAAATGTTTTTCAAATTGTAAATAGGATTTTTAGCATGTAAATATTTTGAAACTAAGAGAATTTTATTTATTTCATTACGATTAAGCAGGAAAAAGAATGTTATGTAGGTATTTTTAATTTAAGTACGAAATATTTTTTACATATTACAATTATAAAAGAAAATGTTATATATGACATTATTTGATTTTAATAATTGGAAATAAATATAAATATATTTAAAAAAACATTACTATTGCGTAAGAAAAGTATTTTTTTAATTTTTTTATTGTATGTGCGTAGATATTAAGGTATATATGTATGTAATAAAATAAATTTCAAATTCTTTGTTATTTTCCATTTATCACTCCTTATAGTTTATTTCAACTAATTTGTTTCGTAACAAATACATTAAACAACCCTCGTTCGCTCTAACTAAACGAATAATTAAGACAAAAATTAAACATGACCTTAATAATCAATGATGGGTGATATATTATCAACCAATACTGAATTTCGCCGAATCGTTTACGAAATTAAATTTATCTGATTTAGTCTCGACGACGTCCCGTAAGAGGTTTATTTATTAACACGGAATCGCTGTGCATTATGCTATTTGCAAAAATCAAACCATTAAATGTTAATTCGGGGCTTTGATATTTTGTTATATATTTACAAATATGAAGCAGATTTTTTTTATTTTTTTATTTCTTACGATACCGCAAAGTTAAACAAATATATGAACAGTTCTAAACAAATCAATAACAACAACCCTATTTTATGTACTGCAAAAAAAATACACAAATACTAAACCTGGGATTGAGTGCGTTGTGCTATAAAATCCATCATCATCAACAACGTCCCATGATGACAGTAAATATCTTGAGGTCCCATATGAATGATCTATAAGTCAACACCCATTCACAAGCACTATTTTCTATCACCATTTTACTTACAAATACGATTTTAATCACGTACTTTTCATTACACAAATCTTTAGAAACTTGGATTGTCTGAAAAATAACAAATACTGGTTATATTCAGATTGACCAAGAAAATATGGAGGACGTGTTAATGAATATATTATATAAATATAAAATATTACAGTTGAAGTATTTACCTTATTTAAAACGTCAGAAAATCATTAAACGATTCATCATAGATCAATAGATGTCTTAATTTGGTATTATTGTTACACGCATGAAACTTTGTCAATGCTCTCGTCATAAATCAAACATCTGATATACATGTTGCACACTTAAATTGATATCCACAGATGAAATTCATTTCGGCTGTAATTTGCGAAGTGTATGAAGAGATTTGAAATCGACAACGAATGTAATTAAAAATAATTAATTTAAAAATATTTAAACAAATACGATAGTACGGCACTGACATAAGAACGCCATATTGGATCGTACGTTTTTCAAGTCAGACAGATTTAATATTGCAATGATTTACTCGTCTATCCGTAAGTCGACAGTTCGAACTCGATGCACACACACACACACACACACAATAATAACGTATTTTTGATATATGAAAAAATGCATAAGCGAAATTATCTATAAGCGTCGACATTAAATAAACCAAAACGTGACCGAACGAGCGACACGTGTACACTGAACCGATCATTCTAAACCGACTGAATATGCCACTTGAATCAGTTGAAGAATGTTACGAAATCGAATAAGGATAGGATCGTTTGTTCACTTATAATCCTAGTACACATTATACATCCTATTGAATCTTTTGAAACAGTGATCATTAAACAATTATTCTTTCGTGAAAATTGTTTTTTATTAATTTTTTATTATATTATTTATTTCATTTCGAGAAAATAAATAGATATAAATACAATAGAATAAATTATGAAATACAAGAATATAATTTTCATAAAATATCTAAACATATTCGATAACTCATTCGAATGATGATGTCGTTTATAAATTTTAATAAATGCGGTATTATTAGTTATCTATATTTGAATATTTTGATAATATCAATATATATAATATTTGATTAATTTTGAAAATTTCAAGCATACTACACCCATTTTCTACTTATACAAATATCTCGTATAATCTTTTGATTTTTATTTAAATATATAATTTTTGTTTTAGAATGCAAAATGTATATTTTTTTATAAAATTTATGAATTTGTTTGCAATTCAATTAATCTAATCGTAAAAAAATATTTGTTTATTTCTTAATATATTAACACTAGATTTACGCAGTGAGTCAATTTGACTCATTTAAGATTTTATTGCTCTATACATATATAAAAAACTTAAATATTATTTTTTTAAAACATATGTTAGTTTTTAATTACATAATGGCATATATACAAATATTAATTAATTCTCTCCGCCCATCCCTTAATTCCGTATTTTCCAATACGATACACCTATTTTCACTGTTATGAGTCAAATTGACTCATTAAATGATTTTATAGTTACACATGAAACTTATGTCTTGCATTAAGAAATTTCGTATAACAATCCTAAAAACAACTGATACGTAAGCTTTCGTGTTCAATCAATTCAAAATGAACACAGTGAAGGATTGAAAACAGGCAAATTTGCTTTGATTTCAAAAATGTGGAACCAGTTTATTGAGAATAGCTATGCTTGTTATAAATCTGATGCAAACATAACAGTCGAAGAACAATTGTTCCCTACTAAAGCTAAGTACCGATTTACTTATTACATGCCAAATAAACCAGACAAATTTGGCATACAATTTTGGCTAGCATCCGATGTTAGAAGGAAGTATCTTATAAATGGTTTTCCATACTTGGGCAACGATGAAACTCGAGAATCGAATATTCCCTTGAGCGAATTTGTTGTGTCTAAGCTTGCAGAGCCATATTTAAATTGTGGACGAAGTATCACTACAAACATTTTTTTATAAGCCTTTCACTTACAAAAAAGTTACTTGCAAAAAACTAGCTTGGTTGGCACTATACGTACAAACCAAAAAGAATTACCTAAAATTGCGAAAGATAAAATGACACGATATTCTACAAAACTTTATAAATCGGATAATTATTCTCTGACTATTTATAAAAGCAAGCCCAATAAAAAAGTTCTACTACTAAGCTCACTCAAACCATAAAAATGTAAAAATTGAAAAAAATAAAAAACGTGTACCGAAAACCATAACATTTTGTAATAGTACCAAGTATTATGCGAATGTACTTGACCCAATAGCTCAAAAATATAGTGTAAAAGCAGACTCTCACAGATAGCCTCTTTAATTTTTCTATAATATCTTTGATTTAGCAGCTATCAATACTTGGATCTTATATAAAGAAACCACTCATGTAAATATTTAAAGAAAAGACTTTATTTTCCAATTGGCTAAAGAACTAAGAGGTGACTATAGAGATGAAATCAATAACACTTCCATTCCATTGTTGCAAATGCAAAATATTGAAGAACGGAATAATTGTCAAGTTAAAGCATCATGCAATAGAAATAGATGTAAGAACCTTTGTGCTGAATGCAATAAAAATGTCTGCGAAAAACGTATTTCAAAAAAAGATTTTATATGTAAAAATGTTTTCAATAAAGTTTTTTTCACAATAAATGAACCATTTAAATTAAATTAAAATTGTTTTTTTCAAAAAACTTCACTTTTAATATGAGTCAAATTGACTCACTTTAATAAAGATAGGTATATAATCAACAGCCGTAAATCTAGTGTTATTAACAAAAAGACAAGCATTTTCGTGTATAAAATGAGGTCATTAATATACCAATTTACAGTGCAAAAAAAAAGATACCGTAATATACTGTATTCCTGTTCTATTGTACATTCGCATATTATATATATATATATATATATATATATATATATATATATATTTATATATATATATATATATATATATATATATATATATATATATATATATATATATATATATATATATATATATATATATATATATATATATATATATATATATATATATATATATATATATATATATATATATATATATATATATATATATATATATATATATATATATATATATATATATATTTATATATTTATATATATATATATATTAGGTTGGCAAATATCTCCCTTCCGCCTTCTGGTCTTTTGAATTTTGCAGCTATGTACAAAAAAAAAAAAAAAAAAAAAAAAAAAAAAGCGGAAAGGAGATACTTGCCAACCTAATATGTATATATTTATATATATATATATATATATATATATATATATATATATATATATTTATATATATATATATATATATATATATATATATATATATATATATATATATATATATATATATATATATATATATATAACGGACTATACAATTAAAACCGTCAAAATAAGTTTAAAAGAACATTCAAACCTGGCTGCCACCAGCTATCAAAATTCGGACATTTTTACTGGAAAACTCTATATTAAGGGACAGTGACTGTTCATAAGGCCTGTCTTCGTGTATGTTGTGATGAAATTGTCAAATTTGAACTTGGAATACTCAATTCGCTATATGTTAAATGATAATTGGCAAAAATTTCATAACTGAATTTTACTTATTCGTTTTTAAGTGAAAGGAACTAAACAGTTAACTATATTTTTCTCTTTTTTTTGCTTGAACAGAATGTATTTTTCTATGTGATTTTCATTAGAATTCCACTATCTAACGGAATATGCAATTAAAATCGTAATCAATTTGTTGATTTAACCAGTTGCACTGGCAATTAATTAACATGCACGGGTGGCAAATCCGTCCAAAGTAATTCACAGCGAGTTGGTATTTGAAATCATTTTTTTATAAAGTTTTAGACACACACACACATTAATATTATAATAAAACTCTTAAATTGATTAACAAATTTATTAATAATATTAATAATTTTTGAAAAGGAGTATTTCTTGGATTTTGGTACGTTTGTAATTTTACCGAATAGAATAGAGGTATTAAAAAATTCCATATCCATTAGATAAAAGAATATTTTTCTGTAAATTTTTGCAAATTATCTTATTAAAGGAAAAGATGATAAGTAGCTATCTTGCAGGTCTACTCCACCCATACCATCATTGTAATCTAAAACTATATTAGGTTTTGTAATGTTTCCATTTTGGTCTGTATAATTTCTACATTTTTTCTTTTTTGTTGTAATAATTTCTGCTTTGGAATGTTTTGAAGAAATCAAATATATATCTTTTTTGTCCTTCCATTTTACAGCTAAGATACCATTGTAAAATCTTAAAAGAACTTAAAATGTTTTTAATTTTGTCGCTACGAGATCTTTTAGCATATTCTTTCTATTAGATCTGACTGATCCGATAGTATTAATTTTTTGCAAATGTAATTTCCGATACAGTTGTAGTGACGAATACCAGTTATCTAAGAAAAGGTTGTGTACAAAATCAACTAAAGGTCTACATAAATCCAGTACAACATTTTCTGATGCGCTATTATCAGAATAAAATAGTTCTTGGATAAAATAGTTTTTTATAATAATAAAAAAAATATTGTTTTTTGTAGTTACTTGATTATTATTCAATGAAAATATGTAAAATTAATAAAGTTCTACAAAAACGTACTTGTATGCCTTCAAAACAGAAGTGTGACGTTTGCTAACTGAACTCCGATGTTATTTTTACTTAGTAAAAATCACACGACGTGCTATGTACGTCTTATCGACATTTGGTAAGATAGCAGTTGACGTACATAGCACGTCATTCCAGCGCAACTGGTTAAAAAAAAATCGATCAAAGTTTCATATCAGGCTATTCATAAATTAGAGTAAAATCAAACTAAAGGGAATAAAAGAAGAAAAAATTCTAAACCATGAATATCTTAGAAAATTCATCAAAATTAAAGAAATTATTTATTATAGATAAATCGAATTGAAAAATTAAAATGTAATGATGTCAATTCAAGAGAAATTCTCATATTATGAAATCGTATATTTCTTCACGTTTCAAGAGAAAAATGTTTAATAAATGCATTTTACCTGCTCTCACTTATAACAATAAAACATGAGTTTTTAATGCTAGAATAAATTAGGGGATTTTTCAGACGACACGCAAAAAAAGAAGTTGAAAATAATACATAGAGACAGATTATTGATTGGAAAGTTCTTTATTCTAAAAATCCCGGGAAGAGATCCATGGATATATGGGACAGAGTTGTATGAAAATTTGTTAGAATGGAGTAGAAAAGAAAGTAATT
Organism: Neoneuromus ignobilis; assembly: GCA_029203775.1. NCBI lineage: Eukaryota > Metazoa > Arthropoda > Insecta > Megaloptera > Corydalidae > Neoneuromus > Neoneuromus ignobilis. The sequence goes on along the minus strand of CP092094.1, from coordinate 31,584,887 downwards.
TAAATGGTCGAAATGGAAATTTTCGAGAGAATTCTTCACCCATTAAAAAAATATTTATGATATTGGCATTGATATTGTATCGCACACCCACATTTTTATTCATAATTTCATTAATTTCGAACATCTGAACGAGATAACATCAATTCCCCTTTTATGTATTTGTATTTTTCAAGTGAGACTGGAGAAACAGTGAAGTAAATGAACCACCACTTTCGTTCATCATGATATTAAGTGAGATGAAAAGATTTCGCTCTCTTTTTTAATAATTAACTTTCCCTCCTGTACGCGCATATTTCATTTTTCAACATTTATATATATATATGCAAATATCTCATTTATAATCCAATATTAATTTAAGAATTATAATTAATACACTAAGGAATTTAATGTAGATTTATAAATCAATGCTTGAATTCTGTTATTTTATCACAAGTTAATATAAAAAAGATGTAAAAAACTCTTAGGTTTAACATAGATGTAATGTAAAATACACATCAATTCTATGCGGCCATTTGAATTGTTATTAATCTAATCTTCAGTTAAAAGGTGAGGTTAGAGGAAATTTGTAGGAATTATGTATGAAAATATTTCCTATATAAAGAAAGGTTATTTGTACAGATTGTGAATTTAGAAATCTAAAGAAACAAATTATAACGATGTTTTATTTTCGATAGTAATTGAACGATGAAAATAGTAATAAATTCATATAGAAATTCCACGCTTGCTTTAGTAAATGTACAGAGTTAATGCTGGAAAATGATTCTGAAGGCGAGGAAGAGAGGTTAATGATTCGTTTGTAGTTGATAAGGCCGGATAAAATTCCTATGTATGTAGTTGATTTTATCGAGTAATTTTATGGAAAAGACAAAACAGAGCGGATGCTGCTATTTGTACTATAGTTGACGTACTCACAAAATTAATATAAAAATAGGATTAGGAATGTAGAGGTATGAATCGCTTAAAAAAATGTCTAAGAGACGGCTGTTAGGATTTACTTAATTTTAAAAAGTCATCCACAATAAAAGTAAAATTGGTTTGTGATTTGGAACACTTACTTCTCGTAAAATAAATTTTGATTGGAAATGAGAATATAGACGAAGGAGTGACAACTGATGGATAGTTATCTTCTAAGATAATATAGATGAACTCAGGATTGAGATTAATGAAAATAAAGAAATACTGAATGGTGTCGACGAGAAAAAAGACTCTTCCTCCATGTCTGTCAGATCGATCGCATTGGTAAATTTGATGTTAAAATATCGTTCAAAGGGCGATATAGGATTAAAGGTACGTTTTGACAATAACTGCTATAGTAATACAATTTGTGCGAAATATGAATATCTGTTCAAATAAGTGTAGCTGAAATTCAGAATCGATTTCAATATTTATGATATCACAACTGAGATCAACATGTTGTCTGATTACGAATGTCAATGATTAACGAACGTGTACAGTTGGTCTTTGGTTCTCAATGAAAAGTCATCGTAAATAAATTGTTATGAAGAGCCATGTGTCACGTACGAGAGCTCAAAGTAATATTCGAAAATTTGCTTCTTCACATTTGATAAACGAATAAATTTTTAAAAAATAAATTATATTAAAGTTCATTTGAATTCGTTGCATACAAAAATAAATCTTATTTAAATTAGTTTTTAAAAATCTCAAATGAATATCCAAACACTAACATATTCAAAATATTTATATAAATATTTAGTTTTCTTTGTCATCTATTTTAACATTCTTAAGATGGTTCTTTATATTTATTCGTAGTTCAATATGGAACAGATTAGTTTCTTACAATATAGTCGAACGATTTATATCCATTTTTCTCTCGGCGTATATTCCCATATTAATAATCTGTTTGAAATTCTTTGATTTTACAAATTACACTCTAAATGCATCCATAAATATTCAATAAAAATTAAATTTAGAAATTGAGTGGATGTTCAGTGTACAAATGTACAATTATATATCACACATAAACTCAAATTTAATGCGTTGTGTCTGCCTGAGATCATTATTTTCATAATCAATAAATTTGTTTTTTTATATCTAACTATTTGATGCTTTAAGTTTTCCGAGCAAAACAGGTTTAATTTATACACATCGTCAAACAGTACCGTTTCCCCCCCCCCCAAATAAATAAATAAATATTGTTTTTGCAAAGTTTTAAGAAGCCTGGAATTAAGTTAATTTTTCTTGCTCACAAATTGTTTTTTCGAACTAATCTTGCATGAAAATTATTCTTCATTAAAACTGTTTGTATTTTATCATGATTTTTTCTTTACCTAGATATTTTTGAATTATTTAGTGTCACTAAATTTCGAGTTTTTCTTAACGGTAGCGTATTAGCTATTGCACGTCGGATTCCTTAAATATCTTTCACTCATTTGATTTTGATTAATTTTCCAATGTGTTCGTTGTTTTAAAATACTTAATTATATCATTTAGAGTAAAATAATTACTTTTCGCTAATTTTGCGATATTTGGACCGGATTAACTATTTCAAAAATGACGTATAACGAGTATTTTTCATTTATAACGACGAATCGCCATATTTTCAACCCATTTTGTATCAATGTTTCTCTAATTAAAATCTTTAGACAAATAATTCAATAATATTTTATACAATGCATACTAAACAGATGTGATTTTTAGTGTTTTCTATAACAATGCGGAAAAAAACATAGACAACATCATGAGGTATCAGTATATTATTTTGAGATTGATTTGGATAAATTTATTTAATTTTTTGTTTATAATAATTCTAAAGAACTTTAATATAGCTTAATGAAAATAAATTCATCGTTAATTATCATTTTTCTTTTAAATATTTATTTGTTTACAAAATGTGAATAAGCAAGTGTCTAAATTTGATCTTGATTCACTACATAAAATAATAAAAATCAAAATCAAGTACTGCGTACGTACGATGTTCTTTTTTACAACTGAAAATCACAAAAAAAGGTTAAAAATAAAAATTTCAATACAGTTTTGTTACAAGAAAAACTAAAAACAATTTTACTTAACATGAGCAAAAATCGTAAGAAACGTCGTTTTTGGGTAAGGCAATGGATTTTAAGAAGAAATCGATTAGGAGCATCAGAAACCTTGCTTAAGGAATTAGTATTAGAGGATTAAGAAGGATATGTAAATCATTTAAGAATGTCTGAAGAAGAATTTGACGAACTGTTGTTGAAATTTCAGGATCGCATAAAGAAACAAGATCCAATAATGTGAAAAGCAATTTTATCAAAATTAAAGCTGCAAATAACTTCAAGATATTTAGCTACAGGAGATTCATTTTCAACACTTACTTCCATATACCGAATACCTGAAAATACCATTTCAAATTTTTTGATGGAAGTTTGTGCGACAATATACGATGCTTTACAAGATTTTATTAAAGTAAGTACAATATTTTATTAATAAAAATACATTTTAATATAAAATATCACTCAGAGCTTTCGAAAATATATCGAATGGCTCCTGCAAATCCTCTACGCATTGTTCTTTTCTATATACTTCATTTGAATTTTACGACGATGGATTTTCCCCCATGCTGTCTGAAAACCCTGGTGATGGAGTTGACTGATACTGTCTCGATAGGAGTTTCAATCGCTTTCGTCTTATTAACGATTGATTTTCTTCTTAGGAGATAATTGCATCATAAAAAGGCATTTGTTTAAGTTGAAGAGCGATAAATTTTCCGAATATGTGAAATTCATCATCGGTGTCATTTTGGTTTTTCCATTACTTTATCCACTTTTTCTATTGCTGCGTTTATTGTCGAAATATTATCATTTAGCATTTTTCGTTTGCGACTCTGAGGATCACGAAAGACATTTGTCGTCTTCGATTGCCTTGAAATCAGATTGTCAGTTTCTCTGTTTTCTAAATCTATTACTTCTTCCTGAGAATCAACATTTTCGGTAGTAGTACATATAGATGTTGATGCAGGAATTTCGATCGTTTCACTTTCAGCTCCATCACGTAAATTCTAAAAAAGAAATAGAACTTGATTAAAATACTAGATTTTATTAGAAATTATATTGCCAAAAACTGAAGAAGAATGGAAAATAATTCAAAAAGAATACTATTTTCGATGGAATTTTCCTAATTGCTGTGATGCAATAGACGAAAAACATATTCTTATACGAAATGCCCGTCATAGTGGATTGGAGTATTTTAATTACAAAGGCACATATAGCGTAATTTTCCTTGCATCTGTTGACACTGACTATTGCTTTCGCTATTTTAACGTAGGCACAAATGGACGAGCAAATAATGCTACCGTTTTTGCAAAATCATTTTTGAATGCAGCGTTAGAAAATGTTAAGAATAGATAAAATACTTAAATTTTAGATTGTAAAAATAATAGATAAATTTTCCAAAAAGTGGCATATTAGTAACTGACGATGCTTTCCCCTTGAGAACCTATATTTTAAAACCATTTGGAAGAAGTACTAATTTATCTAGAAAACATAAAATCTTCAACTATCCTTTGTCAAAAGCTCGTCGCATAGTTGAAATGCTTGTTTCGAATTTTGATTTTTAGATTCAGAGTCTTTGAGCGACCTATAGCGATTGAAATTACTAAAATGGACGGAATTATTAAAGCAGCTTTAGTATTACATATTTGGGTAAAAATGAGTTCGAGTGAAAGATATACACCAACAGGCTCTATTGATACTGAAGATCTGAATTCCAGGTGTACTCGTATTATACCAGGTTCTTGGAGAACACAGAATACTCAAGTGAATGGTTTACTTGATTTGCAAGTTAATTTAGGAAGTCGTAACTACACAAGATCAGCGTCTAAATGTGCGTGATGAATATGCTGAATATTTTTCCGGACAAGGAGCTGTGTCCTGGCAACTGAATATGATACACGGCGATTAATAATAAGTCAATGTAAAATTATTTTAAAGAATAAAAAGTATACTTACTAAATTTGATGAGGTATCTCTTGTATTCGTAACACCATTTAAAAATAAATCAGCTCTTTTGTACCAGAACAATTTTGGTACATATAAATCGTCAATCCTCATCCCACTTTTCCTTGATTTAGTAACTAAAGAATATTCCTTTTTATACATTGTTCTAATAGTTTTAATTTTATTTTTCAAGTCGGTTACTGTCAGGCCAGCAATTTCCATTTCTTCCACTATACGACTTAGAGCATTCTCTCTTGCGTCTTTATTTTTGTAATTGTCTATCCTATGATTCCACAGGTAATCGTGCTTATGACAAAATTCTAAAAATTTTAACATAATAGTTTAGCGTATAGGCTTGGACATCAAGCAGACGCGCTGAGGAACCCCTTTTCGTGTTTGACTGCTAATCGGTTCACACGCGCACTCGACGTACTCATCAGTAATCTTTAATTATCATCTTGTTATCACTATTTTATACCATCAAAGTGTGTCTTATGTGTTCAATAATATCACACTAAACTTGCTCATCCTATTATCTTTGTGGTTCTCATTTATTTGCATAAACTCTGTTAATTCTCACAACGTGTTGATACCGCGTTTATGATCATTTTGTATTCTCAGTGCAAATAACAATTAATACAAGTGTTATTTGATTTACTCAACAACCCGCTGACTATTTGGTGAATATTAATTAATTGACTTTTAGATAGTGTATCTTCAACAATTAACTGTTCACGTGATTTTACATATTTATTGTAAATATATCAGTGATTTTATCTACTCATAAACTTGTACATTTATTCCCTGTACCTAGCCACCATCTGTCTACAATAATCTGAGCTATCTCGCGCGATTCAACAACACTATGACGTATATGCAAATCTACGTGTTCTGGTTAAATAACCACGTTATAGTTCTTCTTTCCATTAAATATTTCTAATATTTTCTAACAAAAAGAAAGACGTTTATTGTTTGGATGTTTAATTTGATTCAGACTGCAAGTTTTCCGTGTACTGAATTCACATTTTAGGTCAACTGGATCGACGTTCAGAAATGATTGTGTCAGTTGATTGAAGTATATTCGCTACTCGTTTAACCGAAGAATGAATATTGATAATTATTCGACATTTTTTATCATCACTTTAATCGGTTTTTAGAACAAGAGGATATTGATTTTAACAATATAGTTTCATCGACTTTTGGTCGTTTGTTATTCTGAAAAATAAATACGGAAATAAAGAAAGTTCTATTTCACGACTACATATGTCTGTATCTGAATATATGAAGCAGCATCAATAAAAAACTAATTTTACTTGTAAGCTACCACATGCGTATGTAAATAAGATATACGTGCGTATGGCACTGATGTGATTTATTGCAAAACTAAGAATGAAGCCGTGCGTGTACTTCCGAACAAACGCACACTCCTAACTAATTATCAGTTTTTATCTTTTTTTTCTTTAATGTGTATTTTGATGACATGATGACAGTAATGTCATTAACAATACATAAAGCAATAAAAATAATAATTGTGAGTATACACAATCTAATAAATTTCATAAAAGGAAATTATAATTGTGGAGTCAGTAGATAGAATGAATAGGAAAAAATTATTAAAACAATGCAAAGGTGTAAAAAAAACATCGTTATAAAAAGTGTTTGATTCGAAATTGTATAAAATTTGTTTTTACGCAAATATATTATCACTTCCAACTCGAAAAGTTGTCAGAAACTGTTCGATAATCACTTTTTGATCACTTTATTTATTTATAACAACAAGAGGATATTTTAATGCGATGCCATCATAGTCAAATCGTCGTGTAATAAAATCTTAGGATGAGAAAATGAACGATAAGTAATTATTGCACACTGTATTCTTCACATGATTATTCATTGACATGAAAAAAATATATTACAAAAACTTATTCGCTAAAGCATTTACTTTAAAAACGAATTAAATTTATAATTTCTAGGAGCGCACCTTTAAGTAAAAATGAAAACTTGTGACAAGTTACAACATGGTCGACTGGTGTTTAGTCTTTTTAATTTGATTTTTTTTAATTCAATGCACTTTCAACGCATATCTAATTAAATAATCATCGCACGTTTATGTGAAATTTTGTAATTTAAATTAGGAAAGAAGCCGTAAGAATACTTTATTGTACATAACGTTTATGTCAAATATATATATTGAGTTATAACATGATTTTTGAGTGGTTCAGGTGTTTTGAAAAAGGAAAAAATTTAAATTATCATCTTTTTCGACAATAAATTGATTGTTTATCGTAAGTATGTACAACGGGGAAATGAGTAAAACCGACATTTTCGTCTTGACGTTTTCAAGTAATTATGTATATGAATTATTTAAGACAATTTGAAAATCCGAATTATATCAAAATAGTTTTCCTTTTTGGCCATATATATCGACAAAAGACAAAGTTTCTTTTATTCATCACTCGCTGTACAATCCGATTTGGCTTCGTATAATATTTTGTTTATAAAATAGAAGATACAAGAAAATATATTGATTAATCAATGTTAAGGTAATATGAGTATCAGTTGAAAAAATGAATAATATAACGAAGAGTAACATATTATTAAATTTAAGATAGAAACCCATGTGTAATATTTAATTGTACTTGTGTGTCAGAAATTTAGGCATTGGATATAAAAATGAAATAAAAACTTTTTTATAATCCAGCTATACATGAAAAGAAGAATGTTAAGAAAATTTAAACGAGATCAGAAAATTTATAAATCGTTATTACAATAGAACATACATGGTTAACTGATATAATAGAATGAGCAAAATCACTGAAATGGGCATGAATAGGACGTATAGCAAGAGAAGAAGGTAAAAGACAAAAATCATTATGAATTGGCTACCAAGACACAAAAAGAGATTTAGGAAGAGGTCATACTAAAAATTGGAGGTTGAAAATATAGAATATTGTGGTGGCGAGAAATGCATGAAATCATCTTTGGATAAGAAGCAATGGAAGAATTGTGGGAAAGCATTCAAAGAAACGTAAATATTATTTGACAAAAGTTTATTGATATGGATTTTCATAATGATGATACATATTAGAGGTGATGAAGTTCTATAGTTATGGTAAGAGGCAATATTTCTAAGAAAGTAAACTTTAAACGAAAACTTTTCATAAACTTGCTTGGTCAACATGATGAATGTTATCGAGTTTCAGTGAATGATCATATTGAATAAGGGTTTTTTTTAATAGTAGGTTGATATATATATATATATATATATATATATATATATATATATATTATATAATACCACTTTAAATCGTCTCAATTGATGCATGTTTGAATTTCACTATCGTCCTAAATGCTACCAAATGCGACTACAAACTTTATAAATGAAAGATTGTTGTATGTAAAAGATAAAATTGTATAAACATTGAATTCTGCTAGACGGTCAAATAATTTTAATATTTTTAATAAACAATAATATTTATAAGAATAAAAAGTAAATGCAAAATAGACAGTAAACAAACGAGTAAAGAAATATATATTCCTTGAATTTAATTTTATACACAAGTTGTATATTAGTCGTTTTCTTAAAAAAATATCTTTTCAAATTCATAATACATGTTTTGAAACTGAATAAATGATTTAATGTAAAAATCACTATTGTTCTACATATTTGTGAATTTATCAAACCAACAAATTTGAAAATAATTTTAATAAATTTTAAAACTATAAAATAAGCACGTCAATTCTCACTTATATGAACTTTAAGAACTAAAAATTATGCAAAAATGCATAAAAAATATTTTATTGCTCAATGGTAGTATAAAAACTGTAATGAAGTCAATATATTGTACATTTTTGTATTTGTTTAGACCGAATAATTTATAAAATGTAATATATAATTAAAATTTATTCGTTTATTGTGGAAAAGCGAGTACTTTTCGTAGAAAATCATTAAAATTCAAGTAAGACTATTATACGTTTCACGATTTTAAAATCAAGTGAATAATTCAAATATTTTTGCTTGTTTTACATTCAGTACATATTTATATAATGAAATAGAATATATTTTTCTTGACATACTTGAAGACTTTCAAGTGAATTACCATTAAATTATTATTGTATTTCGTTTAAAAAAAGAAATAAACACAATTATTAATCGACTAACAGATCTTATGATCGCTAAATTTTTGATGTAGCTCTTTGATATAGAGAATGGTATTTGCTGTTGTTATCAAATGCATAAATGAAAGTATGGAACTGTACCGTGGATTTCATAAAAATTAGTCAACAAAAATTACCATTCGTGTATATTCATATTACTTATTTGAAATGCAGACAATAACTTAAAAAATGTATAAATTTGTAGTAACGAACCTGATTTTTTCTTCTATTTTTTTTCACACGATGGAAAATTATTATCACTAAAAATATGATGTCTAATACCACGAACAAAGCGATTATAATGATGTTGATATACGTAATACCTGCGAATAATAATAAACAGCGTTTAGATTAAAATTTGAAATGTCAAAACGAAATGGAAATGAATTACAAACACACAATGTTTTTAAGGAATGAAACGGTCATTTCGAATATACGTGTATCTTGAAAAACACACACACATATAACAGAGAATCTTGACGTAATGAAAAATATTTTTTATGAAAACTTTTACGTCGATAGTAAAAAAAAATACAAATTTCATAATCTTTCACTTCGTACCTGTTTGTTTTATATTTACATGAATGTAATGTACAATGGAATGTTTTTTAGAGCCGCTGCTAACTTCACATCGCAGAGCACCGGACTCGTTTGCTGACATTTTTAAAATTGTCTCCTTGCACAAATCCTTTTTCTCACTGCATGCGGTTGTCGTGTATAATGATTCCTGTAGGACAGAAACACCGACTCCCTTAGTTATTAAGACTTTTATAAATTGAGTTCAAAAAAATCCCAATGGTTACGATAGTACAAAATATCGCAAATACTGAATGCATAAAAGAGGCGAAGATTTTCTATTTGCATTGAAATTATGTGTAAACTCAATCCGTACATTAAATAAATGAATTAAATATCATAAATACCAATGTTAGTATCTGAAAATTGAATGCATGTTACTGTTGTTTCTTAAAGAAAATAACAATTTTGTGAAATTTTCCATCTAAATTGGTTTGATTTACAATTATTGTATATCAATTTACATATTATATATTTATATAAGAACATCATTTGAAAGCTTCTTAAAATTTTTGGAGCTATAAGTGCATATAAGATTAATAGGTTTTTTACATTTTAACTTAGAAAATATTGTACATATGTATATAAATGTTATACGTAAGACGAGCACCGCGTTCTTTGGCAACTGATTGAAAACTTACTCTAACATATAAATTTACTCTAACATACAAATTTCCCAACGATGTTTACCGCAATTCTAAAAGTATTTATCTACTATTGTACGTCAATTTAAGATCAAATACTTTATGTGTATACACCAAAAATGAAACAATCGAGCCAGTGGTAACACTGTGATTCTCAAGCACTATAGTAGGATAAATGTGAAAAGATTGTCGGAAAAATTATCACACCATTTTTTGTAAATGTTAAAAGAAATTTATTGATAGATTATCTCTTAAATGGTTCGGTTAAAAAAACGTATTGTGTTAAACTTTTGATAGAATGATACAAAAATATTTCGAAAAAAGATTAAATTCAGAAAAATACATCCCAGTTTTTATGAAGACAATGTTCGCCTTCGTACTGACATTAAATTAACAATAACAATTCATGATATTTAAAGTACAAAATATAAAAAGATGTTGAATAAATTCGTTTTCTTCTATGTATGTGAAATTATATAAACGTATGTTGCTCGCATATAGATAGAAATGATTTAGTACTTCAATACAATACTCACATTCAGTTTAGTTTCTGTCGAGTCGTTTTGGATGAAATACCAATCGATGATTTCGATGGACGAGAACGAAAATATGACACACCTGACCGTCATCGTCGTGTTATATTCGTATTCGTAAGAATCCTGTTCAATATGCACTCGAAGATTATCTGAAAACAATGGACTTTTACGTAGACTGATCGTAGTTTTATATTAAAAAATATCAACTCTATCCTATTTCATCGAATCAAATTGATTATCTACCTCATGGAATTCAAAGTTGAATCTAATTGTGTTTTTATTTTTACTTGAGCGATTTATATATATATATATATATATATATATATATATATATATATAAATATATGTATGTATGTATGTATGTATTTATGTGTGTTTAAATAATAAACTCATGTTTCACTGTCAAAAGTGAAAACAGATAAAATGTATTTATCAAACATTTTTTTTAAATATTTAATAAAATTTAATTTCACAATATGTTAATTTTTTCCAGATTAATATCATCTAGTTTTTATTTTACTATTCACTTCATCTACAAATATTCCTTAGGTGTTAATGACTGTTTTCAAATATGAATAGTTGTTTTGATTCTTTACATTTATTTTTCTTTTAATTCGATTTTTGTTTAATCTCGAAAATTCATTGAAAATTACGTTTGTCTTGGTTGAATTTTATTATATCTATTGACTTTATTTATCTAATTCTTATTTATTTTTTCTCATTCAATTGGATTTGTCAAGAAAATAATAATATTGTCGGCAAATCTTCATCAACTAAACATCTTCCACTTATTTTTATTCCTTCGTATTTCAATTTAATTTCATAAACACTTCTAACGTAGATGTAAGTAACTACGAGGTCAGACAATTAAGCAATGCGACCGATTTTTTTTCTCGGCCTGTGGTAACACTGCGAACCTGTAACTCCGCCACCGTAATAGCAGATCCCTACTCTCTCGATTGAGACCTTGACCACCCTCGTACGATCATTTCTTCGCCAGCTGTTTAGTGTTTTGTAACAACGCGCGAGTAGTGCATGTCACGAAAATGGAACAGAGAAATTTAGAGCAACGGTGCGCGATAAAATTTTGTGCAAAACTCGGCGAAACCGCGACAGAAACTTATGAAAAAGTGCTTAAAGTGTATGGTAGTGATGTCCTGAGTCGTGGTCAGGTGCTTCGGTGGCATGCCGATTTTAAAAAAGGCCGTGAGAGCGTCAAAGACGAGGCGCGGAGCGGAAGGCCAATCCAAGTGCGAACCGACGCGAATGCGCAGCGCGTGCGCGCCCTTGTTCGTCAAGACCGGCGACTAACCATTCGAATGTTGGCTGACGAGTTGAATATTACGAAAAATTACGAAAAAGGGTGCTCAGAGTGCGTTCAGAGATCGCAAAGACTTGGGTTCTGCATCACGACAATGCTCCCTGTCACAGTGCGTTCAGTGTCTCTCAGTTTTTGGCGTCTAAAGGCATCGTAACGTTACCACAACCGCCCTATTCACCGGACATGTCACCCTGCGACTTTTTCCTATTCCCCCATATGAAAAAATTCGTCAAAGGTCGACATTTTCGACTCCGTTGAAGATATCCAAGAATCTGTGACGAGGGTACTCGGAGAGGTCCCACAAGAAGTGTTCCAGAATTGTTACGAAAACTGAAAAACTCGCTGGAATAAGTGTATAGATGCGGGAGGGGACTACTTTGAAGGGGATCGCAGCGATGTACCTTAATTTTTAAATATACTCGATTTTTGAATTTTGTCGCATTACTTAATTGTCTGACCTCGTATATATGTATAATACAAATATGTGTGTATGTATGATATAAACACACGATATATCTACAATTCACATTCTATAAAATACACTTTTGGATGACATTTTTTATTTTTGGATTTTGAAAGTAGCACAAATGAAAATTGCATGCTCTTCATGACGATAAAAATCGATTGCAATAAACGTACTCACCTGATATTTTGTAAACGATTGCCTGTTGAGGATACGATTTTCCTTGACGTTCGGGCAAGCAATAGCATTCTGATGAATTGAGATTCTCATAAGGATTTTGAATGATAAAGCCGACGTTCGGATCGTAATTATAAGGACTCGAAGCTTTTAGGGAACTCGCGATCTGAAACAAAAACGGAACTAGATGAAGAAAGATTTTTTTACACGCTGAGTGCATTGACATGTAATTTTCTACTCTGTCATGCATATCAGTTGTGTATGAAATCGTCAACTTTGCATTCTAGTAAAGTTAATTATATAACATTGAATTAAAAACCTTCTAAATATTTAAATTGTTATAAATTAGAAGGCAAAAAAACATTAATGTAATTGTTTTTTTACAAAAAAACCTCAATGGACTTGAAAAAATGTGAATGAAGCGCGCTTATTTGTATTTATATATCAAGTAATTTTATTTACAATGAAATTTTCATAATTGTTTATATTTTCAGAAATCATATATATATATATATATATATATATATATATATATATATATATATATACATATATATTACTTTTACCAGAAAGTTTTGTCCGATAATGTCATCTTAAATTTCAAAGATAAGTCATTCTACAAAAATGGAATAAACAAATTACCATCACGTTGGGAAGAGGTCATTATGAACGATAGAGAAATGATATTGTTCAGTAAATATTAATAAATTTATTGACAATTTTTATTTTTTTTATTCGAAAACAGACAGAACTTTTCGGTAAACCTAATATATTCTTCTATGTTTGAAGAAAACATATTTTTGATTTTCGCATCTTATCTCATCTCATTTACAGCAGTAAAACATCGGTCATGAATGTAAGAATAATTCAGCGATTCCAGGTAACTCGTAAAAAAAAAAATAATTACATTTTTTAAATAACACTTAAAGGTAAATAAAAAATAGATTCGGTAAAAAAAATATTATAAAAACATTAAGGAACTTAAAATGAAAATGGGCTAAAGAGAGAATATTAACGATAGACAAAAGAAATTATTGAGAAATAAGAAGATGTCCAAGATGAAATTGATGCACAGATGGAACAGAAATGAAAGAAAATGTATTGATGTAGAATGGAAGAAAATGGCATTGAATGACTGAGGTTATTTTCAAAAGAACTATTCAATTTTATTTAGAAAAAGAAATAGGTCTCCAAAATTGTAAATTTATATGACTTAAAATTTTTTCTCTTATTTAAACATTTTTCTCTATTTGTCGTATAATGCCAATTAATAGTTCAAATTTCAATACGTTTGAAGTGAACATTATTCAAGAGAAATGTTTCAACAAACTTTGAAGATCGATATTCGATATATTCGAAATGCTGATGACGGAAAATATCAAAAGAGAAACTAAAGTCAACTTAAAACTAACATAGACATAATTATATCTCCAGATATAACAGATTTAACGACATTTTGGTTTTCAAACTTCACAATTATATACGAGGTCAGACAATTAAGTAATTCGACAAAATTTAAAAATCGAGTATATTTAAAAATTAAGGTACATCGCTGCGATCCCCTTCAAAGTAGTCCCCTCCCGCATCTATACACTTATTCCAGCGAGTTTTCCAGTTTTCGTAACAATTCTGGAACACTTCTTGTGGGACTTCTCCGAGTACCCTTCGTCACAGATTCTTGGATATCTTCAACGGAGTCGAAAATGTCGACCTTTGACGAATTTTTTCATATGGGGGAATAGGAAAAAGTCGCAGGGTGACATGTCCGGTGAATAGGGCGGTTGTGGTAACGTTACGATGCCTTTAGACGCCAAAAACTGAGAGACACTGAACGCACTGTGACAGGGAGCATTGTCGTGATGCAGAACCCAAGTCTTCGCGATCTCTGGACGCACTCTGAGCATCCTTTTTCGTAATTTTTCGAGCACATTGCGGTAGAATACTTGATTTACGGTTTGTCCAGGTGGTACGAACTCTTTGTGAACCACCCCTTTGCTGTCGAAGAAGCAAATCAACATGGTTTTCACTTTGGACTTGCTCATTCTCGCCTTCTTTGGCCTTGGTGCTCCAGGGGACAGCCACTGTTGGCTTTGTCGTTTAGTTTCGGGGTCATATTGAAAGAACCAACTTTCATCACCAGTAATAACTCGATCGAGAAGAGTAGGATCACTTTCAACCTGCTCGAGACAATCTTGAGCGATGTTCATTCGGCGATGTTTTTCCATTTTCGTGACATGCACTACTCGCGCGTTGTTACAAAACACTAAACAGCTGGCGAAGAAATGATCGTACGAGGGTGGTCAAGGTCTCAATCGAGAGAGTAGGGATCTGCTATTACGGTGGCGGAGTTACAGGTTCGCAGTGTTACCACAGGCCGAGAAAAAAATCGGTCGCATTACTTAATTGTCTGACCTTGTATTATATGAAACAATAACCATAATACAAAAATATTGTAAAACTCTAGGAATTATTTTGATGAAAAAAAACATTTATTATTATAAAAACTAGCAAATACATTGGCACGAATATGAAATAAGATTTTGATTAAAAATTCGTACGGGATTTTCAGATAAATGAAAAGTCTATTTATATAGAGTAGACATAGGGATGACTGGGAAAATAAGAAAAATAGAATTTATAGTAATTACTGCTTTTATCTTTTGTCAATTTAAAACGAATAAAAATGTTGGGATATTCAAAGCAAACACAATACATATATAAAAATTCTCAATTTTTATGTGTTCACATGAAATCGATTGAATTTTATTCAAAACACACCTGAATATTTACCTTTTTATTATTATGCATTAAATTCATAACAACATCTGGAAATGTTGATCTGCAAGGAATGACGACTGAATCATTACGAACGACGATATCCGTGTTATTGTAGTATTTGCCTAAAAATTGAACATTTGAAAGAGAATATTAACGCGCTATTTATTTTCATATATGTTTTCATTTTTTATGCGAATTGATTCGATTAAAAATGCATTAGACTTGTGAGAAGAACATTTTTAGCAATAACAAATGCTGTAAATACAAAGTAAATACGCGTTGATTAAAAGCAATTCCGACTCTCAATACTCACTCGCGATATTCACGTCCAACGATATTTCACTGGTTCCTATTCCGTTCGTGACTTTGCAATGAATATTGCCGGATGCATACAGGAACAACATGAAATTAAACATCACTGTCTGTCGATCGAACCCCGGCTACAACATTTAAAAAGAATATAAGAAATAAAAAACCTTCTACTATTTTCTTGAAATCGTATTAAATAACTTGTTTTAATTTAAAGTTTCTACGATTAAATTAATGGAGAATACGTACGGATGTTATCGTTATATTGTCTGTCCGGTCGGCTGCTTTGAAAACACATTCGATGTTCCAAGGTAACGGGTTCGACATCGCACGGCATTGAAGTTGAATCATTTCATAATATTCGTATGTTTTGTTTCGATCGAAATTCGAACACGACAACAATGGTTTTCCTATATGCGACGAATTTTTTTTAATATAATTAATTTTTAATATAAATAATATTTTAATATCTATAAATGACGAATGAATATGTAAACAGAGACAAGGCTAGTGAAGAACTGGTCGTTAAGATTTAGATAGGTATTATGAAGTTATATATATATATATATATATATATATACACCTGAGTTTGTTTTTTTGCGGTAGATACGTTCCGCAGAAAACCACATTAAAAAAAATCACACAAAAAAATACTAAACTTTCATTCAAAATTAGAGATACGTTTCGTAATTTTCAAAGCTACAAAGTGAAATTACTTTAAAATTCGCATAAAAATTCAAGAAATAAAAAATACTTAAAAAATTCAAATATCTGCAAAAAATTTATACAAAAAAAAGCTATTTACTTTATTTTTTAATTAACTATTTATTTTTTTGTTGTTTTGAAACTGTGGCTGATTCACTTTACACAAATGAAATTTAACCCCAACACAACAATAATTTAAAATGTTTAATAATCACTTATTGTTCACTTATTAATTATAATTATATCGACTGATGCATTTCGATAGCGACACCATCATCGTCAAAGCCTTTCTGTTATAATAACAATGGTTTATTGGTCAAATAGTTTCGTGTACATTTATTTATACATTTAGTTTGTTTTTATTAGTTTTCTATTTTTTCATAATCTACTTTTGGGATGAGGGCATGTTTTGGTTTGTTAGGGTGTGGAATTGTTTAGAGGTTTGCAGAAAAGTTTCAAAAACTTGCATTTTCTGTTAAAATCTAGACTAACTTTTTATATATACATATACTATTTTGTGTTTTGTGTCGTTATTCAATCTATTTACAACTGGGGGTTGAATCTTTCTTTTCATTTCGTCATCTGGTCTGCAAGTATAAAGTGTTTTCGGTTATTCATTGTTTTTTTGCAACATGTTCTTTTTCATAGATTTGTGACCTTTTTTGATGACCTGAATTGACTTATTTATTATTTTTGACAGTATTCGAAAAAAAAAATTTAACGATTTGTGAACTCTGTTCTAGATGAATTAAATATCTGCATGCGTTAGTTTTGTGATTTAATTTTTTAAAAATTTGAATTGTTATTGAACATTTTAAATTATTGTGGTGTTGGGGTTAAAATTCATTTGTGTAATCTGAAAATCTAGTTAAAAGCTTAACAAAATACAAAAAGATCATTTATAGTTGAAGAGAAGAATTAAAATTTTATATAAATTTAGAAGATATTCTCTTATTATCAATTAGAATATTCGTTAATATCTGAAGAAGAAAAAAAATGATAAATGCGTTTGTAATACTAAAACATAAATCTTACTTTCCAGTATAATTGCTGTATGTTAAAAAAGAAAAGTTTTCTATCAATCCATCCTACATGTTCTCACCTAAGACAGTGAAACATATGTCTCGAATGCCAGAATAATTCATCGATTAAAAACAATACAGAGAAGTATATAAAGATGTATTTTGGGAATTATATGAAAAGGCGAAAAGAGAAATGAATGGATCAGAAAGAAAATAAAAATAGTGTGATAAAATCAAGAAATTAAAATTTTAAATAGGTTGATTATATAGCAAGAAGAGAAGATCACACATAGATTAGAAGAATTATTGATACAAAAAGGCCCAGGAATTTACCTATGAATAGATGGAACAGAGAAATAAATAAATTCGTGAGAGTAGAATGGAAGTAGAAAATATTGGATGGGTCAACAGGTTTGACAGATTTGATAAGACAAATATAAGTGAACGAAATGAAGAAAAATGCAACGTAAATACCTTGAACGACCATGTCGATTCGACCGCAACTGATCGGTTCTTTCTCGACTCGACATTCGTAATTTCCTGCATTCGCATATTTAATGTCTGTGATTATCAACAGCGATCTATGGGAGTAACACGTAGCGTAGTTAACAATTTTATAATCTGTAAATATTAGAAATGAATATAAATAATAGGATAAATAGAAAAAAATAGTAGAGAGACTAGAATAACAATTATCGAATCGTACCTTTCGGCCGTTGGTTTGTATCCAACAGACTGTTGTTGAAATACCATTGTATTTTGTTATTGTATTTTTGCTTCGTTGCACCGCATTCAAGAGTCATCTCTTCACCTTCGTAGATGGATTTATTGCTTTCATTACACCACACGTCACAACCCTTGTTCAAGTCTGTAAAATTAAAATAATTTCGAAAATAATTTCGGTTGAGG
The DNA here is from genome assembly GCA_029203775.1 of Neoneuromus ignobilis. NCBI lineage: Eukaryota > Metazoa > Arthropoda > Insecta > Megaloptera > Corydalidae > Neoneuromus > Neoneuromus ignobilis. The sequence continues at coordinate 31,566,352 of CP092094.1, read as the reverse complement.
TTTTCTGTCTCAAATATTAACTTTATAATATCGTTGAATTAAAGAGCAAGTTTTTTTAAAAAAACGGATTATTTTTATTTCCGTAAATTTCAACATCTTTAAATCAATATGATTGAAATTTCCTTTCTTTATTTTGTATTTTTCTTACTTCCATATTTTTGTAAATACTTTCAGAGTCGATGTGATTGATTTCGATTATTTGTTTTTTATTTTATAGCCTTAATTGTTAGTTATTCTGTTTTTACGTTAGATATAAAATACATAAAAAGCAATATACAGTTGGGTCTGTTTTTGTGCGGATTATTTTAATGCAATTTTGAAATTATATGATTCATATTTCTTGTTAATATCTTTTTATATATTTTTTTTAAGAATTTCTTTAAGCTGGTATTTAATTCAACGAAAAACTCTTCAGTATTATGAACAAATGAAGGAATCAGAGCCATTCACTTCCGCTTTTCAAACTGATAAGGAATTTTCGGCTAGCAAAGGGTGGTTAACCGTTTTTTTAAAAAAAAGCAATGCACTGCATAAGGTGAAGATTACGGGCGCGATTGCATCGGCAGATGAAAAAACTGCCAAATTTTTTGTTTACAATGCACCAGGTCATCCATGTTTAAAACATCCAAATGTAAATATGATGTTTTTTCCACCCAATATAACAAGTATTATTCAGCTATTAGAACAAGGCATAATTGTAACTTTTAACAATATTACGTTAAACGCACTTTTCAATTTATATTGGATAAATTATAAAATGAGTCAATAGCAGTAACTGACGCTTGGAAAAATTTTCTATCTTTGACTTTATAAATCATGTTTTTCTGTTATTACTCAAATAAAACCACACACATTAAATGCCTGTTGGAAAAAGGCTTGGCCCACATGTCTTGAAAACAGTGCAGCTATTTAGTTTCTTTTTTCTTATTCTAAACAGTGTAACTATTATTCCGATGATGATTAAAATATATATGAAAAATTCTAAAATAAATTACACATACGTACACATTGCTTTGAATAAAATTAAATAGTTGATTAAAAAATAAATTAAAAAAGTTTTGTTTTGTATCAATTTTCTGTAGATATTTGAAATTTTTTATAAGCATTCTTTATTTCTTAATTTTTTTATACGAATTTTCGAGTAAATTCATCTTGTTGCTTTGAATTTATGCGGTTTTTGAAAATTACGGAACATATCCCTAATTTTTCAACGTAAGTTAAATCTTTTTTGTGCGATTTTTTTAATGCGGTTTTCTGCGGAACGTATCTACCACATAAAAACAGACCCAGGTGTATTAATCATTTACGAGTATATTCATGATTCATATTTTTGACCACATAAAATGACTTTAATTTTTGTTATGCATATCGTCCTTCGTTTTTTTCAAAACGTAATCCGTTTTTCAAAAAATATCTTTAATAGTAACAAGTCAAGTTATTTGTTATGATTTATTTACTATGGTTATATAAAGACTGACACGCAGGAATATTTTCTAATTAACCTAAATAAAGAATCCAATCAAACAAATTATAATTATCTCCTTTATGTTACAACAAAAATTCGTTGATTGTTTATGAAAATCAGATTATCAAAAAAGGTAGGAGGCGGACATGTGCTAAATGCTTTTTTCTCCGAAAATTTATCTCACCTGTAACGAATACCTTTAGTGTTTCATATCTTCTTCCGTGTGGGTTTTGTGCTATGCAATAAAATTTTCCAGATTGCTTGGCGATTGTGTTGTATGACATCACCGCTTTTGAATCGATCTGTTTCTACAAGAATTATGAACGGAATATTAAGTAATACATTTTTTTACGAAATGCCTTTTAAGATTTTAAGTTATTTGATTTTACTGAAAAGTGATGGACTTAATTTAAAAATGATTTAAAAGAGAAGTTTTTAAACCAATATTAAAAATTAAATTTTATTTTAAGTTTAATAGCTTAATCAAAATACAACATAAAAACTGATTTATATCGAAGAACGAATCTTGTTGAATGGTGTTTCATTTGAATTGAAATAATAAAAGTGAAATCAGCAGACGTTTAACCAGTTGCGCTGGAATGACGTGCGATGCACGTCGACTGCTATCTGTACCAAAGGCCGATATGACGTGCATAGCACGTCGTGTGATCTTTGCTAATTATAACATCGAAGTTCAGTTAGAAAACGTCACACTTCAGTTTTGAACGCATACAAGTGCGTTTTTGTAGAACTTCATTAATTTTAAACATTTTCATTGAATAATAATCAAATAACTACAATACACAATAATTTTATATTATTATTATAAAGAACTATTTTATCCAAGAATTATTTTATTCTGATGATAGCGCATTAGATAATGTTGTACTGGATTTATGTAAACCTTTAGTTGATTTTGGACACACCCTCTTTTTAGATAACAAACGTACCAAAATCCAAGAAATACTCTTTTTCAAAAATTATTAATATTATTAATAAATTTGTTAATCAATTTAAGAGTTTTATTATAATATTAATGTGAGTGTGTGTCTAAAACTTTATAAAAAAATGATTTCAAACACCAACTTGCTGCGAATTGTTTTGGACAGATTTGCCACGTGTGCATGTTAATAAATTTTCAGCGCAACTGGTTAACAGAAATATTGTGATTTTTTACAATCGTTCCACAGATAATTAACTCGTGTGAAATAATCAACTAATTATTAAGTTAATAATAACTAATTTCCACAACAATGAAGTTAAATAGTTATATTTGAAAAAAACGTGCTTTTCTGTTCTAAGCTGCAGAATATTAAGTACAATGAGAAATAAATTAATGTCATTAAATATTAATTGCTGTTTAAATCAATGCACTCATCATTTAAATATAATAAACCTTATATCAATGCTAAATAAATGTTTTTAAGTAAACTAAATAACCGCTAAAAAAGTAAAAACTACTTTATTATATATCTATATCTATCTATCTATCTATATATATATATATATATATATATATATATATATATATAGATGTACAAAATGACAGTAAATGATATAAATTATATTCGAAATGTTTTAAAGATTTATTTCAAAAATATATCTACCTACGTTAGTACGCTCGAAGTTTTTATAAATAAATCAATGAATGTGTTTATAAAGTTAAAAAAATTATTTGTAAAGAAAATAAAAAACACTTTTCTTAATAAAATCACTTGACTAATCAAATGCATGTATTTTTTTCAATTAAAAACCAAACATAATTAGGTCCAAGAGTAAAGGTTACTAAAGTACTAAGGATCGAAATCACCAACGTATTATTTTGACGATATTTTAAATATTTTAGTTGATCTTTTATCATTTAACAAATAAAAAATTTTGATCTGGTCATGTTAAACTATAAAGAGTAATGTAAAAAGAATATTTTTTATACGTATAGAAAACATGTTTACATACTATTTTGATTATATCACTGTTCCAATCTAGTCGACCCAATGCGAATGAATCTGTTGAAATGTGACATTCGATCGATATCGGTTCATCCGGCTTATAGAACTCTTTTTCAGTTTTGATCGAAATCAATGGTGGAGCTGCAATCGAACGGATCGAATACGATGTTGATTTTTTTTAAAAAAATACATATACCTATCCTTAAATACAGACCTGTTAATTTAACTTCGATCTTTTTATAGTCAAGATGAGAGGAGTCAGTCGCCTTACAAACGTAATCACCTTCGACGATAGTTTCGTAAATATTTTCAACTGTAAATCCATATCGTGGATCGTATGTGAACGGATGAGATACACGTGTGGAATTCATAATCTGAAAATATGATTCTCTATTTTACTTTATACTTAACGATATATGTCATAGGGTAGAAGAAATCTCTTTCTCTCTCTCTCTCTCTCTATATATATATATAGAGAGAGAGAGAACTCTATATATATATATATATATATATATATATCTCTATATATATATATAGAGAGAGAGAGAGAGAGATTTTAAGTTTGACAAAACTTTTAATAGAGATAGTTGTCAAATCAGTTGCCAGTTTGCATGCTATAAGTGACATTTGGATTTAGTAACTTTGTCGAATCATTACAAAATGATTTATACTTAAGAAACCTTTCTAAATTATGGAAATTTATTCAAAAAAATCAGAGTTACATTCGTCAGAATTATAGAGCATAAAATTTTGTTCAGTTATGAGATTCATTTTTGGCTTAATGGGGGAATTAACCCGTTCGCTACCAGGGCCTCAAGAGAAAAACCGCCACCACAGCCCAGACGTTTTATTATTTAAATATGATACCAAATTTTCATTCTTTTTTTGCAATGTATTTATAACGTTTTAAAAGATTAAAAATGTAATTATCGGCAGACCAATAACATACTGTATCTATTGTATTGTTTTTTAACATAACCCATCTGTTTGCGGCCCGATTTGGTACAAAAAAATAATCATAAACTGATAACGAACACTCGTCACATATTTGTGACGCTCAGCTCAGGTAAGAAAACCGGGTCGTTACATATATGTTACGTTGGTAGCGAACGGGGCAATTATTTCGAGTGAGACCATTACTGAAGTGATTCACGAGAGCAGATTACGTCCAAAAAAATACAATATATGGTGCGAATTGCTCGTTCATCATCGGACCTTATTTCTTTCGTGTACGTTACAGAACGATGATCAATGATTATTTGTTTCCAAATTGATATGACATCGATCTTAAAGAAATGTGGTTTCAGCAAGATGGTGCTACGTACCATATTTCGATCGAAACAATCGAGTTATTAAAACAAAAATTCGGTGATATCATTATCACCAAAAATGGACCTGTGACTTGGCCTTCACGATTGTGTGATTTGACGCATTTGGATTATTTTCTTTAGTGATATGTGAAGTCTTTGGTTTATGCTGATAAACCAGTAACGATTAAGGTATCAGAAGCCAACATAACTCGTGTTATTGCGAACATAAAACCCCAATTGCTTTCAACATTTGATTGAGAGAATTCGGTATTCAAGAGGTAATCGTGGTGCACATATGCCCGAAATATTTTTTAAATATTAATGCCATGAAATAATCTTTCGAATAGCATCAAATAAATAGGCATCTGCTCAATTAGCATCAATTTTATTTAAATTTAAAGTTTTAACACTCTCATAAAACACTTTAATATATTTAAATTAAAAAAATAATATGCAGCTTTTATAAAGGTAACAATTATATATAACTATCGGTACTACACACGAAATTAAACTTGTGTTTATCACTTATTAAATTATACAAATGATGACATCATTTGAAGAAAAGTAAAAATAATTTAATTGAAAAATTTGATGAAAATTAAAACCTGAAAACTTATTTTCGTAACATTTTTGTATTGCAATTTCTTCGATTAATTTTCATTTGTGATTAAGATTTCTTGTGACATTATTATTTTTTAAAAAATAGTCGAAATAAATTTTATAGAAATACATTCTATAATTATTTACTCCGATAATGAAAATTATGAGAATTTTATTGTTTTTTTAAAAAAATAATATTACTTTTGATAGTACGAATTAATGAATGTTACTACAAACGAAGAAATAAATATTTCAAATATCCTTAGTATTTCGGACATTTAGGTTTAAAAACTTCTTCTGTCGACGTTCATAACTTCATCACCGTAATATAAATTGGACAGAATAATTACTATTGTGTTTAGATCGATTTTCACGGTTTTTTGTACAAATGTCGATCGTCAAAATCAATTGTAGTTATTATCGTTTAAATCTTACCGTCTTTCCTTCAAGCATAATGGCTACATGAATATTCGGCGACGTTGGTTTACACCACGACAGAGTCGTCGTGTTTAGCTCGTATACATTGAAAACATTATGTTCCCAAAATAACAGCAAATGATTAGGATCTGAAACAATCATAAAAATTCAAATTCAAATTATGAATTCGCATTCATCGAAAACATATACTTTGACATATGAAAAAGAGAACGCGATTTTTCGTAAAATATTAAAAACTGCTGTGAAAAATTTTATTTATTTATTTAATGACTAGGAAATTGACTAAAATTAATTTTTTTCTGTACTGATAGTGAACGAACATGGATCAATAAATCGATTTGTTATAAAAAATCATGTTTTAACAATGGTCAAATTTTCATAGCACAGAAAGATGACATCTTAACAGATTACACAATAAGATGCTGTGAAATTTATTTTTTAACTAAATATATTTATAATATTTATACAATTATCTAATATTTTTTTATAAACGGACATATTTAAATGTTTTAGTTTATAAAAGGATTCATAAAAAAATCAGCAATAACAGAAGCTTCCGGCGGTCATAATCAACATCAGTTTCGGTATTGTTTCATTTCTTTTTTTTTCATCGCGTTGGATTATATGCTTACGACAGATGTAGAAAGATAAGAAGAAATAACATGAAAAGGGGTAAAATTCATTATGATACGTACCGTAGACGTAAACGTATATAGACGATGGATTTCGTCGACTTTCGTCCGTTGAATTACGATAACATCGATAGAAGCCCGTATCGGCAAACGTCGCATTGTGAACGATTAGATTGGATCTATTTGTTACCTTGTCAAGATCAATTTCGACCTGCAAGACATAAAGAAAAAAAATACAGAAAGGCGTTTAAACTTTTTCTTCTCGAAAAAATTAAAACAAACATTCAATTAATAAAGATAACTAATAGCAGACAGTTGATTGTTATCATTGAAATACGCTCAGACTTGGAATCAACTTTGTTTCAATGCATTCGAACTAGCGCTGTTCTTAGTGAAGACTTTTAGATAGTGGAAGGCAATTGAATAGTGAAGTGTAAGATTAAAGAATAGTAAACGATAGTAAGTGAGTAAATGTATATATAAACCCTTCACTCTAATTTGGGCCATCATATATACACCAGTCCCTTAATTTACGCGGAGTGTCCGTTTCAAGTGGATTTGTTTTACGCTAATAAAAATCGCGTAAATTGAGTCTGTCAGTACAATAGAAAAAATATTGGAAATAAAAGCTAGTAAAGTTGTAGAAACATATATTTATATCACATAGATTGACGAAAAAATAATGACGTTTTAGAAAACAAAAGTAGATAAATTTTATTCGGTGTCACTGTCGCTACTGTAATTCAAAACAATCAACCTTTTATATATTTATATCGTGCTTTTATACGTTCAAGTAAGAATTTGCGTCACTCTGATATATAATAAATTCCATGAATAATTATATAAAATGAAATCTATCTGACCGCGTAAATAGAGGTAAAATTTGCTGCTTAAAAAAAACTCGCGTAAAAAAATTCCCGCGTAAATTGAGAGACGGGTTTGTATATATATATATATATATATATATATATATATATTACTTTGATATAATTTGATATTTACGTAATATACGAGTGTTTGGAAACTTAGAATTATCCAGAAACACACATCGCCAAATGTCATCAAACATTACCAATTAAAATGATTCTGAATTAAATTACTTTTTCTTGAAATATTCTACTTGCAATAGCTATGTATTACTTCCAATCCTCTTTCCAATTTTAAGAGTATTTCTTGTAAATAATTTTAAAAATCATCAGATTATTATATCTTTTATAAAAACGTCACTCGGATATATAATAAATTCCATGAAAAATTATATAAAATGAAATTTATCTGACTGCGTATAAAAAGTGCCGCGTAAAAAAGTCCCGCCTAAATTGAGGGACGGGTGTGTGTGTGTGTACATATATATATATATATATATATATATATACTTATCAATACGGATATATTTCTCAATAAAACAACCTTATTAATGTAAATTTAAAAACAAACATATTTTTCAATAATTCTACAAAGTACTAATTCTTTATAGGCGGCAATTCACAACATTTTAAATTTATAACAAATAAAATAAAAAATGAAACACAAAAATTCATACAAATTGAGCAGAAAATGTCTGCGTACACATTTTCTTAAACGGTAAATCATCGATTTTTTTGCAATATTTACACTTATTGTTGTTTTAAAATTATTACAGTTTTATGTCCCAGTTCCTATTTTGCAATTACAATGCTAACATATTATTTTTAGTAACTAATAGTAGAGTTTTTTTATAAAAAAATAAATAAGATGTAATTCAAAAAAGGAAATTTTTGTTAGTAAATGTAAAATTATTTTAAAGTTAGAAAAAGAAAGATAAAGTTTTCGTGAAATAGGTAAAGGTGTTGAAAGAAAACATTCTTTCATTTAAAGAGCAGTTTCATTTAAATCCACATTTGAAACCACTTTCTGGTCAGCCGTCGAAGTTAACATTTAGATAAAGACGAAGGTTATGGCTTCAGTAAAAGAAAATCCCCGAATAACTGCACCCCAAATTGCAAAAGATATTAAAGTACTAATTAAAAAACAAATCTGTGCTGATACTGTGCAAAAAATAATAAAAGAGGGTGGGTATCATGAACGTGTTGCGCGTAAGAAATCATTTATTTCACGTGTCAATAGATAAAAACGAATTGCATATGCAAATGAGCACATTAATAAACTAATCCAGTTTTGGGAAAACATGTTTTTCTCAGCTGAGAGCAAATATTGCATTTTTTGAATAAAAGGACTCAAAATTGTATGTACATTACTGAATAAAAAAAATCTTGCTCCTACTGTGAAACTCTGTGGTGGTAGAGTAATGGTATAGGGGTGTATAACAAGTAAGGGAGTGGGACAAATGGAGTTTTTCGAATCCACGATTGATAAATATGCTTACTTAAATATTTTAAAACGAAATATAAAGCAATGTGTTGAAAAATGAAGTCTAGGTCCCGATTATAATTTTGTGCATGACAATGATTCGAAGCACACGGCAGAAGTTGTTAAGCGATAGATATTATATAACGTTCCAAAAGAGTTGTATACATCTCTTCAAACTCTAGACCTAAATGCTATAGAACATATGTGGTATTTTCTCGAACGTAAATTCGCCAACATGATATAATTGTAAAGGAAATGATGAAGAAAGTTATAGAAAAAGAGTGGAATAAGTTTAGTGCTAAGGAAACCACAAAAAGTGGACCATACCATGCAAACACGATTATAGGAGGTTCTTAAAAAAAGAGGCTATCCTACCAGTTACTAATTCACTTGAATAGTTTATTTTACTTTATATTATTTTCCATTTTCATTTGTTGTACGCAGACATTTTCTGCTTAATTTGTATGAATTTTTGTGTGTTTTATTTTTTACTTTATTTGTTATAAATTTAAAATGTTTTGAATTGTCATGTATAAATAACTAATAGTTTATAGAATTATTGAAAAATATGTTTGTTTTTAAATTTACATTAATAAGGTTGTTTTATTGAGAAATATATCCGTATTGATAAGTGTAATGAGACATTTTCGAGCATGTATATATATATATATATATATATATATATATATATATATATTATCTGACTAGGAGTTTTGTTCGAAAGAACATAACTACGATCCCGTCGAAGAGTCTTACATGGATAAATATCTAAGTTTATTATAAAGAAATGTTATGTAAAGCTATTAGAGGCTAGCATTTAGAGTTTTTTTTTGAATTTTTTCTGAGTGTATCTAAAAACACGAATGAAGAAGAAACATGAAGAATAAAAAATATTAGTTAAGTGGCAACAGCTACAGTTACAATTAAAGTAACCGAAAGAAAAGTGTCAGTAAAAATATAGTAAGAGTCCTCTAAATCATAAAATGACAATTAAACTGAGTTTTTAATTTTTTTTATGAATTTATACGAAAACAATAAAATTTATCACAGTTTGGACAATGGACTACATGTCGATTTATAATCATGTTCAGTTATAATGCACATTCCAAATTTAATAAAGGAGACTTTACAATAAGATAACAAATTTATATACAATTGGTATTACGTACAATTGATTCTGATCAATAAATATATCTTGTATGTTGTCAAGAGAATGAATAGATTCTAAATAATGATTAATGATATTTTTGTATTTAACACTAGGTTTACAGAACGCGTCATATTGACGCATTTCAAATTTCATGAGGGAATTTACAGAAACCGTTACATTTTTCTTCTACCACTTGTACTGACTTTTATCCATTTAACGAGACAAATAAAATAGCGAAATTAATTTCCTTCAAAGCTTTCTAATTTAGAAATTATGTATGTGGTATACCTATCTCTACGATACGCGTCAATTTGACGCAATCATAAAATAAGCATCAATGCTAGTTGGAAAACCCTGATACAGAAAAGGCAATTTGGTATGTTCGGGAAGCATATGAAGGAAAGTTACTAAAAGATTTTCATTTATGGTCGAAGAAATGGGGATCAGTTTTCTTCTCGAGCAAAATATCTAGAGATCAATTTATGCAAATTCTTCGATTCATACGATTTGATAAAAGATCAGAACGATCCGAACGTTTACGTACAGATAAATTTGCATTGATATCTGAGATATGGAACAAATTTATACATAATAGTAAATCCTGTTATAAACCTCTCGAAAATATTTCAATAGACGAGCAACTGTTCCCTACGAAAGTCCGATGCAGATTCACGCAATATATGCCAAATGAGCCACATAAATTTAGCATAAAGTTTTGGTTGGCAGTAGATGTAAATTCAAAATATCTAAAAAATGGTTTCCCTGATCTGGGTAAAGATGAAACGCAAACTTCAACACTTTTGGGCGAATTTGTAGTTTTAAAGTTAGCCGAATCATATTTACATCAAGACAGGATTATAATAACTGATAATTTTTTTACCAGTATATGTGTAAAAGATACGCGGAATAAATGTAATGTTATATAATGTTAAATATTATAAATTTTATATAAATGTATATCTTATAGTTTCATTTATAAGTTAATACTGTATAATTGTTGTTTTTTAAAGAAAATGTATGATTTTATTCATAAGTCAAACTGACACGTGTCCGTAGAGATAGGTATACATGAAATATCCGTAAACCTAGTATTCAAATAGATATTGGGGATTTGTTTTCATTGCAGTTTTTCTTTTCTGTAACAATTTTATTCTAAACGCTGAAGAATGATATTTCGATTACTTATTATTTAAATAGGTATTATGATTTTTTAACCAATTTTTAAATGACTCATGTAAAAAAGGAAATTAATTTTCCTTTCATTGGAATATAAAACAATCGTTACAATTCAATTGCCTGTGTTATAAATCCAATGTTATTGATTTCAATGAATAATCGAGAGTTTACTTTTTATGACTTTTTTTGTAAGTTTGAAATTAATAAAACTGCAAAAAGAACACACATATAATGTTTCATATGAAAAAAATCAATATTCACCAAACTTTCGTTTATAACACTTTAATTTATTTTTTCGACAAAAGATATAAATGAATTTGATTTGTTGTCTTCGAGATATTCAAATAAATCATAAACAAATATGTATCACCATTTATTTCTCTCTATTGAACGAAAATGAACGTTCACACGAGTAATTCAATTTTGTTGCTTTATGTAAAATTTAATTATGACTAGGTAAACGACTCATTCGAATATAAAATAAGGAAACTTACGCGTGATCCAAAATTGTGCTTGTTTTCAAATTTGGGATACGACCAAAATATTGACTCGTTCGCTTCGCATGCTATCTCTATTCGATCGTTCTTTCTATAAATTAAATCTTTTGTGCCTGGTATAATTCTTGGTGGATTTTTAAACGATCTTAATCCATTTGTATCTGAAACACACGTTAATATTTTATAATGTCGAGTTAAATCGAATGACGAGTCTATATTTACAAATATGGAATGTTTTTATTTTCTTACCTGATATGGAATCAGTTAACGCTCGACAGCACATAGTGCCCATTAACAAAATCACTATATAACAGAAATAACTGAACAGTATTTTCATTTTTATTTTTTTAATTAGAAATATTGCTGTAATATTATTACAAGTCTAAAAGTCGTTTTGACTCTACGATAATAATAATGTTAAACGTATTTGTATGTCCCTGTACAGATAACTAATTGAAGAGGAAAAAAAATATTAAGTATGCTATACTAATATAAAACCACAATAATGTTATCAACTCTTTACACGTTATCTATAAAAATTCACTACACAATAATTATTTACCTTTATAAAATTATCTTACAAAAAACGTTAAAATATGTAGAAATATAGTTTTTTTTTAATATTTTGGCGAGTGTTTTTTATTATTTTCATGAAAGAAGAAAATATTAATTAATTATTAAATATATATATATATATATCATCATCACATCATAAAGCCCATATCAATCCACTATTGAACGAAAGCCTCAATGAATGCTAACATTCAATGGTATTTGGTCATATTCACCAAGCTGACCAGGTGGATTGGTGAAGGTTTTTTATTCGGGGTTTACTCCTTTAACTTTTCGACAGTTATTTTTTTACAATATGAGGTTGTCAGCCTTCATACTCAACCCTCGAAAGTGAGGAACTCTCCGACTGGAAATCGCATCGAACGCAATCTCCCGCATGACACGCGGTAATGCAAACCACTGTGCTACCCAGTCGGTATATATATATATATATATATATATATATATATATATATATATATATATATATATATATATATATATATATATATATATACATACATACAGATGTCCATAAAGTCATGAAACGTTATATTAATTCCCTGCAGTTCAACGTCGAGTTTGACACTATAATATATTTATATATTATAATGGAGAAGAAAACACTACTATATGTTTTTGAGTAGAAATTATATTAAAGATGGCATCGTTAATTCCTTTACGTTATTCGTTTAACAAGGATGGAACTGTTTGTTGCCGCATTTATTGATGATCAATTACGTTATTTTTTTAAATAAAAAAAAATAATTTTTGTTTAAATTATCTGACAATTTTGCAACGAAAACCGTTAAAATTATGTTTGTTGTTAGAAGATTATTTTTAAGTATTTTTGTGTAATTTATCGACATTAAAACAGGGATTCTTGTTAATAAATACAATTACAATATAATCAAAATATCAATGAAATTATTTTATTTTTGTTTTTTAACAAAATATGTATTAAACATAAATTTGTAAAATATCAACCAAAGGTACTGAATCAAGAGTAAATTAAAAAACTTTAAAATTTTCCTTTAATGAAACTATTGGCAATGAACAATGGTTGAAATACGAAAGAGTATTTCTATTGTAACATTGTATTATTTGTATATTTTTTTATCAATTTCTTAGTGCAAATGTAGAGGCTTAAATGTCCTTATTACATAAAATTACAATGCACAAAATAAAAGTAAAATAAAAAACAAAACCGATGAATTCCATTTTGATTAAATATACGTACATCCAGATTATTTCATTTATAAATTGTTGTATATTAAACGAATGTCGTGGTGATAATGCAATATATTTAAAAAATCTCATAGAAAAATTACATCAGAGATGGGTGTCATTGGACTAAATTTTCGTCCGATTAAAAATGTATTTAAAAATTTAGTCATCATTTATTAATCACAAAATAATTTCATACGATTAATCATATTATTAAAAAATCAATTACATCGTTTTAATCGTTTTTTAGAATAAAAAAACAGTCAGATAGAAATTTACTCAGGTAAAATTTAGTTGGATAAAAAATATAAAAAATTGACAAAGTTTTCCTAACTCTTCCATGCATCATTGTAGGGTCGTGGTGATGTTATGATGTAAGCATGTATATCAGCTACAAGCGGTGAAAATTCTGTTATTATGAATAAAATCGACAGGCATGTACGAGGATTAGTCAGATATAAATCGAAATTTTTTCGTTTTCTATTAAATCAATATTTTTCAAATGTAGGCACATGTAATTTTTCTACATAATTTTCGTTAATATTTAAACATTTTTTTTCTGTCAAATTGGCAATTTTTTGATTCATTTAACATAAACAGTAATAGTACGTGTCCAAAATCAATTGCACAAGAAGTGTTCTACTTCTTCATTATTTTCGAATCGTTATTCTCATAACGCCTTCATGTCTCATCATAGGTGAGAACTGGATTTAAAAATACGTCTCCTTCTGCTTCGTACCGATTCAATAGTATCTGAGAAATTTCAATACGAGATACTTTTCCATCTATCACCTTCACTAAAGTCACGAACTGCTTAAATATTGCCTGGCGTGATTTTTGAACTGTGGTGTTGGTGATGTATTAAATTTTGTACGTCATAACGTGCACCAGAAAACGCCTTATGCCATGTAAACGGTTACGTTTTTGATATCGTTTCATTCCCCAAGCTGTTCACAAAATCTCCGTTGGTTTTATTTTTTTTTTCGTTAAAATTTGATTATAATGTATTATGTAAAAGGCACTATTTGATGCTTGTACTCTCACCATGCTATTTACTAAAGAAACGAATGCTAGGTCGTGTACATGGCAAGGAGAAATTGTAGATATCCCAATTAATATCCTTAGTCGACAAAAATTTCGAACGTTTGCTCGTTTAGCGGTAGAAAATAAAGTGCGGTTTATATTTGAGTGACTCTCGTATATGTAAGTATATTAAAAAATCATTTGAAAAAAATTGCAGAAATGTTCGAGACTTAGTAAAGTTTAAATAATAAATATAGAACAATGATTTCATGTTACGTGTACTTAATTGTATATAGTCGTTTAAACGTAATCAAATTATCATCTGAATCACTTTTGGGACATTCTTGAAAAATATCAGACGACTTAGACTGCGAAAATAACTACAAATTTAATCAAATCAATGTTAAGACGACACAATAAATTTCGCGAACCAAATATAATAATATTGTACTTTATGCCTAATTTATTGAAGACTTGTAATCGTTCTTTTATTCCTAATGTTAAATTATACCTTTATTTTTGTGAGATTAATTTTTTTTTAATAATTTCGTGAAAAAATTATCTTCTGATATGTATTTAAATATGTTTTATTAATGGGATGATGATTTATGTGTAACAGAATAATATTAATCTACGGTATTGGTGTTTTCTGTATACTTGCTGATCTAATAAGAACAAAAATTCCTTTTGTGTTTTTGTTTCTTATAAACAATTAAATATATTTTTAAGCACATTATTTCAAAAGTTGCAATTATTTTTTTAAAAATAAACTCTTTCATCATTAATAAATGAATGTCATTGAATTTTATTATCGATTGATCGATCTGTCATTATTTCATTTTAAGTGTTCACATGTGATTAAATAATGAATTGAAGTAAACTATTTCAATGATATCACATAAGATTATATTATCATATGTTTTAAAGTGCATAGTAATTCACAATATTAATAATATATTTTTTTATATTTCAAAAAATGTTCCTTTGTGTTTAAATTCAATATAATATTTAAACCAAAAAATGCATTTTACTGTTCACGTGCACACAAACATAAATTATTCTGATTTTATATGAGGACAATACCAATGTACACGTAGTACAATAGCAATTTACAGCTTTGCAGAATTAAACAACAATTAATATTTTTTTAAGAAAGAACTGAATAATACTTTCGTGTCGATTTATTAACATGTAAAGTAATATTTTAGAGTATGATTTAAATTTTGTAGTTAAATTTAGAATGAAAATATGTAATTACCTGATATGTGAGGTAATTTCAATAAAATAGAAACGTAATAAACGTATAATTCTTTTTTCAACTAGGCAGTTGGTTTTAAAACTACAATATATTACAAAAAGAAATATAATAAGAGAATTACATTTCTCGGTTAAAAAGAAAGCTAAATAAATTAGATACGAAATAACGTTAGAAAATAAAAAGACAAATGACATAATTAAATATTAACTAAAAATGATGATTGAATTATCTAAAGCAAATTAAAGCTGATCTAAAGTTAATCTCACCTAAACTACGGACAGAAATATTTTCAATAATTAAAAAAGATATATAAGAAGAACAATGGACATCTACATAATTTTCTCATATGAGACGAAGATTATAATCTTTTATTTGTTGTCGATGATCGTTTATCATAGACAAATGATCTGTAAAAATAGCTAAATGCTCAATACAACAAAAAAATGACGTTTTTTAGCAGAAGTTTCGTTAGACTATAGGAATATGTGGACACAAATGACAATAAAGACAGAATTTAAAGTTATCGAAATGAATAAAAAATTAAGTAATTTCAAATTATAAAAGATAATTTGAAAAATTAAACAAACTTCAGATTTGTTCTTTTTAACAAAATTTTAATCCAAAGTATATTTAATATAAATTTTAAAAAATAGCTACTTTTGGATCATTTTTCAGAATCTCTGAATTTAAATCCTACTGAGAATGCGTGGACAGAAATTAATGAGTCTTAAAGATTATGAATCATATAGTGTTACGTTTCATTCTTGTTATTTTTTCAAATTTTTACTAGACTAATGTATAATTTTTTCAAGTTTATGTATTTTTTATATTTAAAATTATCTTAAAGATAATGGTTTATCAAATATCTATGTATAAATTTATACTATACACTCATTTTTTCTAGTAACTCTCCTATTCTCTCTCTCTCTCTCTCTCTCTCTCTCTCTATATATATATATATATATATATATATATAATATATATACATATTTTAATGCAGCAAAAAAAATACGTGCCAATTAAATATTTATAATTTGTAATCCTCAAAAATATTATTCATTTGATAAGTGCTTATCATTATTTCATATCGAGTACTAAATTTAAAATATCTTTATATAAAATACAAATACTTAAACTTATAATTATGATAATATTAGGTTGGCAAGTATCTCCCTTCCGCTTTTTTTTTTTTTTGTACATAGCTGCGAAATTCAAAAGACCAGAAGGCGGAAGGGAGATATTTGCCAACCTAATATTATTTATTAATATGCGATAATGCAAAGAAAATAAGTAGCTTGTTACTATTAATATCGATAAAAACCTTGAAAAACAAACTTAATTTTATAATTTCATTAAGTAAATTATGTCCAAAAATGAAATATATATAAATTCGAATTGATAAGAAAATTGAAATACTATACGGGTGAAAATTCTCGCTAAGACTCAAACGCAGTGTTCTTCAATATTTAAATATAAAAATAACCATATTTTACAATAAATATACACACATACATATTGGGTTGAACTAAAACTACTTTTGAATTTTAAACTAGAAATCAAATTCACACATTAGCTATTAATATACAAATTTATCCAACTAAGTATTCATCATTTTTATTAATAAATTACAGTCATATTTCTGACAGATTTATTATTCCAACGATGTAAAACATTGTTCGATTTTTCATTCGAAAACATCTCGAGGTAGTTTTTGATGAACTCGAGAAAATTAAAAGTTTTTAGTGTGTAAATAATTTCGAAACGATCAGAATAAATATTAATCCGAAAATGCAATGTCTGACTAATATGATGGATCACATAAGACATCCACATTACACTGTCACAATTTCTATGAAACGGTTAAAGACACATTCGTTGTTTAATTTTTTTTAAATTTTTGCTAAATTTCCTCATAATTTGATCGCTAATAAATGACATTATTTTGGTTTCAATTAAAAAGCACTCGATGGATTTAAACGTGTCTATTAAATTTTAATCAAAGTGTTAAAATTTAAAACGTAACATCAATTGAAATATTTCTAATTTATAAAGTTCTTCAAATTAATGTAATTTGGTCGTTTCTATTTTTATCGTTTTTATAAATATGATTTTCCAGATAAAATTCAAAAATTAACTCTCCTACTTACAACTGCTTTATATAAGGTTGTCACCTAAGTAAAGTTATACATTTTAACATTAATTTAAATGCATAACTTTTTGTAAACAAGAGATATTTTCAATAATCTTTTGGTGTTCACCGGCAGTACTTATATTGGCGCTGCTCTTTCAAAACCTATTATATATATTTGTAACATTTTCAACCCCAAATAAAGAATAAGAGTGAAGATAAAAGAAACTCAGTTATGCTAGATTATGCTTTTTGAGTTCCAACTTGGACATGATGCAACAATGGCAGTCGAAATTATCTGTCAATCAATGAGCACCGATGCAATAAAAATTAGAAAGTGCCAAATGTGGTTCAAAAAATCTCGTTTCGAGAATTTAAACATTAAAGACTTACCAAGGTCAGATATACTAGAAGTGATTGATAGTGAGGAGATTAAGGCTGTCATCGAAGCAGATCAAAGGTTAACAGCACGTGAGTTACAAGCACAAAGACTCAAAATGCATCCTGAAGTTGTTCATAAACACTTAAAAAAATTCGAAAGGTGTCAACTTGCTGTAAATGGGTACCTCATTAATTATCCAAACAGAATCTCACGCAGCTTGTACCAATATGCTAGTCATTATTGATTTGAGAGCAATGCGAGGAATTTTTGAAACTTGTTATTTTACACGGGATGAAAAATGGATTCTCTACGTCAACACACAACGCAAGAAGCAGTGGTTGAAGGCGAATCAACTCCCAATTCCTACACCAAGAACCTGATTACACCCCAAGAACATCATTTATGCATTTTGAGGGATATAAGGGCGTAATTCATTTTGAATTATCGGATTATGGACAGACAATCGCAACAGACGTGTACGTGTATTGTGTACAGTTAGATGTTTGAAAGAGGCTTTGGCCATAAAAAACCAGCATTTTTAAATCGAAAAAGGGTTATTTTACACCAACATAATGATCGATCTCGAGTTTAAAGGAAGATAATTGAAATAATAAATGAATTTACTTGGGAACTTTTATCTCACTCACCATATTCTCCGGACATAGCATCAAGCGATTTTCATCTACTTAGATCTCTACAATATTTTTTCAATGAAAAAATTCACCAAACGAAAGAAGACATAGAAAATGATAGTGAAGAATTTATTAGTACTAAAAATTCAATGTTTTTCAAAATGGGTTTTAAAAATTTCATAGGAAAGATGGAGAAAGGTTTTTAGAAAATGAAAGAGAATATGTAATTAATTACAAATGTTGCGTGTTTTATTTTTCTTTTTCTAAAACTATTCGCAAAAAAAACGCAGACTTAAGTGACAACTAAATATATATATATATATATATATATATATATATATATATATATATATTTAGGCAATCGACAAACAACGTGTTAAATAAATATTTAATATTTGTAATCTTTAAAGATATAAATCCTTTAATAAATATGTCCATCATTATCATTATTTCGCTTCGATTACTGAATTGAAAAATCCCGATATAAAGTATAAATACTTACTTTCAATATAATTATCATCATATTATTTATTAATATGCGATAGTGTAAATAAAATAATCTACGTGTTACTAATAACATTGATAAAAACATTGAAAAACGTACTCAAGTCTAAAAATGAAATATATATAATACGAATTAACAAAAAAATTAAAATCGATACGCGTAAAGATTCTCGCTCAGAAAACTCAAACGCAGTATTCTTTAATATTTAAATATATACATATCCATTTTGTATATAAACACACACATATATATTGAGTTAAACTAAAACTACTTTTGAATTTTATACCAGAAATCAAATTCACACCTACGCTAGTAATAAAATAATTTATCCAATTAAGTATTCTTCATTTTCATCGGTTACTTATAGTCATATTTCGGGGAGATTTATTATTCCATCGACGTAACATATTGTTCGATTGAAAAACAACTCGAGGTGGTTTTTGATAAACACAAAAAAAGATTTTACCGTATAAATAATTTCGAAGTTATTAGAACAAATATTAATCCGAAGATGTAATATCTGGTTAATATGATGGTTCGCATAAGACATTCACATCACATTGCTACAATATCTTTCTAGTAGTCGAAGACACATGTGTTGTTCAATTTTTCCAAGCCCTTTTGCTAAAGTTCTTTATAATTTAATCGTTAGTGATTTATATTATTTTGGTTTTGATAATAAAATAACTCGAGGAATTTAAACGTGCCTATTAAATTGTAATCAAGGCGTTAACATTTAAAACCCATAGTCAATTGAAATATTAGTAATTTTAAAAGTACACCTGAGTCTGTTTTTATGCGGTAGATACGTTCCGCAGAAAATCGCATTAAAAAAAAATCGCACAAAAAAGACTTAACTTACATTGAAAAATTAGGGATACGTTCCGTAATTTTAAAAAACCTTTTTATTTTACTTTTTAATAAACAATTTAATTTTATTCAAAGCAATATGTACATATGTGTAATTTATTTTAGAATTTTTCATACATATTTGAATTATTATCGCAATAATATCTGAATTGTTTAGAATAAAAAAAAAGAATATGTGTACTCATGTACACATGCCAGAAGTGAAACTTCTTTTCAATAAAGTAATCAAAAGGTACACGGGCAAGCGTATGCCTAAAACTCGTAGATGAACAAATTCTTCAGAATAAAGCAAGTAACAAAATAAAGAAATGTTGTAGGAAGAGAAGCGGTAGGAAATACAGGGGATAAAAATTTAAGTAAAAATTGATCAATGTTTTAAATAAATCAAATTTTTACAATTATTTCATATTAACACATCGTATGCAGACAACACGTCTCGATGATGATCTTTCGCACTGTAGTAGTAGTATGTCGTCCAGACGTTGTCCGCATACAATGTGTTAAGTAAGATTAAAAATTATTTTCAAATTAAAACTTTTATAAAATTATGAATTATGAAAATTTATTCGTTTTCATTTGGAATTTCTTCGATTTCTATTGCTTCCTCCAGTAGTGACTGAGTAGGTATAAACGATACAATTAGTTTTTGATAAGTAAAATTTTTGCGGAATAGACATTACCATCTTAAAGCCTGTAAAAAACATTTTTTTAATTACTATTATATTATTATTGTATAATATATAATATACAATTAGATCAATGTTTTAAAAATTAAACAATTATAGGAAATACTTACAAATAATATTTAACTACAATAAAAAGCATCTATTTAGATACTATTTATAGATAACTGATAATTTTATAACACCACATAAAATTCAATAAATCTTAAAAATGACACCTGAGAACAAGGAATTCATAATTATTGTGAGAATTTGTTACAAATAAAACAACAGTTTACCTCAAAACTGTTATAGGTTTCGATAATTTTTTAATACCCCGTGTTTTTAATAGTATTTCTTTTATTTAATAAATAGATTTATCAAAATAATTTTAGAAAATACTATATACTGTATATATTGGTATACGTGCCAATTTCCTCAATTTCCTGTTGTTTGCTAATTTTTTAAATACCGCGTGGATTTAATTCACTGCTCTTTTTATGATTATTGAAGTTTATATTATGATGAGGTTATGAAAATTAATATACTTACTAAAAATATTAATTTTATCGCACTGAATAACACTCTTATTTAAACACAATTAACAACTAATTGTATATAAAAATTACTAAACAGAATAATGAAATCTTTGAAATAGTAAAAAGACGTGCTGCCTGCATTAGAATAGCTGTTCCTATCTAATCACATGTCAAAAAGTGCGGATGCGTGATGGGCTTTTTCTCACTCTATCGTCTAAGCATTTATGCAAATTCAAATGAACCGCTAAAATCGTGAGCACATTAAGTTCCACAATGTAAGTGGTTTCCGCGTCAAGTAAAAATTTTACCCCAACGCCTCTAAGGAAGTTTCACTTCAATAAGAAAATAAAGAAAGTGAATAGCTGCACTGTTTTCAAGACATATAGGACAAGCATTTTTCCGATAAGCATTGAAAGTGTGTTGTTTTATTTGAGTAAAGAAAATGCAATATGATTTATGCAGTCAAAGATAGAAATTTTTTTCCAAGCGTCAGTTACTGTTATTGACTCATTTTCTAGTTTATCAAATATAAATTAAAAAGTGCGTTTAACATAATATTGTTTAAACAAAATTGGCAGCTTCTTCATCAGCCTATGCAACCGCGCTCGTAATCTTCACGTTATGCAATGCATTTCTTATTAAAAATCCGATTAACCATCCTTTGCTGGTTGAAAATTCCTTATCAGTTCGAGAAGCGGAAGTAGTGGCTTAGATTACTTCATTTGTTCATAAAACTGAAGGGCTTTTCGTCGAATTAAATAACCGCTTAAAGGAATTCTTAAAAAAATTGCGTAAAAAAACTAAGAAAAAATATGAATCGCATTCCTTCAAAACCGCATTAAAAAAAATTGCATAAAAAGATATTGAAAAGAAATATGAATAGCATAACTTCAAAATCGCATTAAAATAGTCAGCACAAAAAGAGACCCAACTGTATATTTATATATACGAGCAAATGTTCGAAGCTGTGACCGACTGAGGATATTAGTTGGAATATCTACATTTTTTTCTTGCCGTGTACATAACCACGCATGTGATTCTTGAATAGATAGCACGATGGGAGTACAAACATCAAATAGTACTTTTATGCAATATACGAGTATTATAATCAAATTTTAACGAAAAAAAGTGAAGCCAACGGAGATTTTGCGAAAATTGTGTGAACAGCTAGAGGAATGAAACGATGTCAAAAACGTAAACGTTTACATGATATAAGGCGTTCGCTGGTGCACGTTATGACGTGCAATATTTAATGCATTAACAACACCACACTACCAACATCACGCCAGGAAACATTTACTTTAGTGAAGTTGACAGATCGAAAAGTAGCTCGTACTGAAATTTCTCAGAGACTGTTGAATCGGTACGAAGCAGAAGGGGATGTATTTCTGAATTTTATTTTCACGTATGATGAAACATGAAGGCGTTATGAGAATAACGATTCGAAAATTATGAAGAAGTAGAACACTTCGTGTTTTATTGATTTTGGACACGACTCATTACTTTTTACGATACATGAATAAAAAAATTTCCAATTCGATAAAAAAATTGTTTAAATATTGTATCAATGAAAATTATATTGAAAAATTACATGTTTTTATAATAGAAAAATGTTCATATAATAGAGTACGAGAAAAATTTCTGTTTATATTTGACTGATCCTCGTGCATGCCGGTCCATTCTTTCATTCATCATAACTGAATATTCAACGCTCGTAGCTGATATTCATGCTTAAATCATAACACCATTGGCCCCCAAATAGAGAACAGTAAAGTAGAGTTAAAATTGTCTAAATGACGACTAACAAATAAAATTTTACTCATTTTTAATCACTAATTACGATTATTTTTCTAGTCGCTAGTCGATTCGGTGATTAATAAAACGATTTAATTGAAATCAGTCGTTTTTAAATCAATCGATGACTAATGACTAATAAAGGAATAGTGTCAAGACTGATTTTTTAGTTATCAACCATTTTAAGCAATTAATAAAATCGATCGATTTCAATGTTCAAAATAATGCAATATTAAATAAATATGATTATTAATTAAATGACTACAAAAATTTATTTAAAACTGAAAAATTAATTTTTTAAGTATTTTTTTTTTTGTTTGAAGTAATTACAAATAATTTTTAATAAAATTAAGTTTGTAATTTTATAATATAATAATTTCTGAATTATTTTCACAAGAGTTTGTGAAGCAGTTATTGTAAAATGAAAGACAAAGAAGGATTTCATTCGCAATTTTCGACCCGTTTTCTTGAAAGAGAAATGGGATGAGTTCTATTTAACAAATGAATTAATTTCCAAAGAAGAAGGAAATACACAAAACTTAGTCCGGTTTTTATATTTATTATCCATTTAAATGTTATCTGATTAAATTTTCACTCGACTAAATTTTTTATTTCGAAAAAACAATAAAAACGACTAGAGTATTTTTTTATTTAGATGATTAATCAAATAAAAATTTAGTTATTAGATTTTCAATCATTTTAGTGATTGAAAAATTGTGACTAAATTTTTAATTATATTTTTAATCCGATGAAAATGTTATCGAATAACGTCCTACTGTTGCGTAGAATCAAAATTAGGTTTTATGTTTTAAACACTATATTAGAATTTCATCATACATTCATCCATCCATTTGTTCCAAAAATATTTCAATTAATTTTTAAAATGTCTGTCTACTGCATCGAGTTTTATTTTTCTTCCATATACAATGAAAAATATTTTTATTACCTTACAAAATTGTGGCTAATGATTTTTCTTCACTATTCGTGCGGATTATCTTATGGTTTTGTTTTTGGTTGTTAACGATGTTTATTTTTTTTATAAGATTTCTTAAATTTTTTACTGTATTTTATTAATACTAGTATATTCGTTCACCATAAAAAAATAACAAATGAATCAATCTGGACTTACGTATTTTCAATCAATGTGGGACACATCTACTTTTGTACTTTCTATTTTTTCGCAATAATAATATTTAAGTCTCTACGTTTTTATTAGGAAAATAATATAGAATGTTAAAATATTGTAATACAATTTATTTGTTGTTTTGGAACTGTGGCTGATTCACTTTACATAAATGAATTTTAACCCCAACACCACAATAATTAAAAGTGTTCAATAATAACTTATTGTTCACTTATTATTTATATTAAAGCCTAGATTTCAACAGAAAGGCTCTGACGATGATGGCGTCACCATCGAAATGCATCATCCTATATAATTATAGATTATATAATTAAAAATATTAAGTGAACAATAAGTGATTATTGAACACCTTAAATTATTGTGGTGTTGGGGTTATAATTCATTTGTGTATTGTAATACAATATTACAATAGAAATACTCTTTTGTATTTCAACCATTATTTATTGCCAAAAATTTCGTTGAAAGTAAATCATAAAGTCTTTTTAATTTACTATCAACTTTTTGTATTTTTTGTCGAGATTTCATAAATTTATGTTATATATATTTTTTAAAAAACAAAAATTATGTAATTTCATTATACTTGTTTTTATTATCAAAAAATTCTTTTCTGTAATGTCGATAAAAGTACAAATTTACTTAAAAACGCTCCCAACAAAGTAATATAATTTTAGAGAGATACGTTGTAAAATTATCGGTTGATTTCAACAGAAAGAAATGTCTTTTTATTGGAAAAAATAACGTAATTGACCATCGACAAATGCGGCGACAAACGTTATCACACGAAAAGTATGATGGAGTTAATGATGCGATTTTTAATAAAGTTTTTTTCTAAAAAACACGTGATAAAGCTTTTGTCTCCAATACATAAATATATTGTCGGGACAAACTTAATGATGTACTACAGAGACTTAATGTATATTTGTATGTATATTTGATAATTAAATAACAATATCTTTTGAACCGAAAATTTCAAACAGAACTATAGTGAAACTGAATTAATCAAAGCCGGACTAATCGAGGTATTACTGTAAATATAATATATATATATATATATATATATATATATGTATATATATATATATATATATATATATATATGTAAAGAAAATAATTTCTTTAAATTGAATTTGCCGCGCTTGATAAATTTTGCGCGCGCCCTTCTGGTAGTCCCCTGTAGATGGGACAATCAAGAATGATTGGCAAATTTTAAAGGTTTGTTTATCTGAGTAAAACAGATGAAAATACAAAACATCAGAACATAAATAAATAAATAAATAGATTTAGATAAAATTATAGAATTCAAATTAATAGAAAGATAGAAAGTAATAGACTTTAATTGTAGTTTCATCAATTACAGGTATTAGTGAATTGCAATTAAAGTGTATATATCATGTATAAAGTGTATATAATAAATAAAATTCATCAATTACAGCAACAAAATTCTAGTCTATTGCCAAATACTTATAAAAGAAATTAATTGTCTTATATATATATATATATATATATATATATATATATATATATATATATATATATATCATTATTAAATAATAATCGCCTCCTTCCCTTCAACATTTTGTGAAAATAAAAAAACACTTATTAAAATTTAAAAAAAACTATGTTTCTATAGATTTCATCGTTTTTGTATGATAACATTGATCTATAGAGTGTAAATACTCTTATGATTAGATATCAAATAATATTCTTACAAACATTTTTTAAAAATCTTAACAATTATTGTGATAGTAAATACTTTAGATAACGTGTAAAGTGTTATTTACATTATTGCGAATTTAAAAAAATAGCATATTGAATTAAATTTTGTCATTTCAATTAGTTCATTAAACACGAGCAGAAGTACTTTTAACATTGATATCGTTAGAGACCCGGAACGATTTTTTAATTGTAATTAATAAAAGAGTGATATTTTTAATTTAAAAAAGAATCAAAAATGAAAATACTTCTCATTAATATTAACTATATGGTGTTTTTATTTGTGAGCACTATGTTTTATCAAGTGTTAACTGATTCGATTTCAAGTAAGAAAATGAAAATATTCTATATTCGTAAATAAAGATTCGTCATTCGATTTAATTCGACATCATAAAATATTCACTCGTGTTTCAGATCCATCTGAATTGAAATCGAATAATGTACCCCGAATGATACCAATCGTGAAGCAAATGTATCATAAGATAAATGATCGTATAGAGATATCCTGCCAAGCGGATCAGCTAATATTGTGGACTTATCCAAAGTTGAAAAATCATCACAATTTGGGATCGCAAGTAAGTTTCCTTATTTTGTATAAGAATGAATTGTTATTTAATCATGATGAAATTTTATTTAAAGCGATAAAATTAAATCACTGCGGCGTACGTTTTCGTTCAATAAAGACAAATAAATAATGATATTTGTTTATTATTTATTTGTATGTCTCAAAGAAAACAAATCAAAATCATTTGTATCTCTCGTCTGAAAAATATAATTATAAATGAAAATTTGGTAAATATTGATTTTTTAATTGGAAATATTATATGTGTGTTCTACAATACTTGTAGTTTTATTCATTTTAAATTTACAAAAAAAATAAAGCGTTAAAAAGTAAACTCTCAGTTTTTCATTAACACAAAATTTACAACATATGCAATTGAATTGTAACGATTGTTTTATATTCCAATGAAATGAAAATACATTTTCTTTTTTATATGAGTTATTTAAAAAATGATTAAAGATTCTTAATGCCTATTTAAATAATAAGTAATCAAAATTACATTCATAAGCGTTTAGAATGAAATTCTTCCAGAAAAGAAAAACTACAAAGAAAACAATAGCCTAATATCTATTTTAAGTATAAAAAAATCATTAATCATAACTTAATTATTCTCTTGACAACATACAAGATGCATTTTTGATCTGAATAAAATGTACACCATACATATTTTAAATATATTTCTTATCTTATCAGTAAGTCTTCTTTATTGAATTTGATATTTGCATTGAATATAGTTCATTGTTCAAGATTTGTGATAATTTCTATTGTTCTCGTATAAATTTATAGGGAAAATTATCAAAAAACATGCCGATTTAACATTTTGTCATTTAACGCACTCTTTCTATATTGTTACGAGTATATCACATTCTTTCACTAACTATTTAAATTCTTTTAATCAACTCTGATATTTTAACTGATCTTTATTCTCTACTTTTCTACGGTTATTTTAATCGTGCCGAAAGCTGCTGCACTTGACTGATATTTTTAGTGATCTCAGGAAAAATTTCAAAAACCCTGAGGACGAGCTATCCATTTTACGTATCATCTCTTAAAAATAAAGATAGACGTCTCTCCATGGAAGACTCTTCGACTAAGTCGTGAAAATGTTCTTTGGAATAAAACTTTTAGTCTGATTTTTATTGTATATATATATATATATATATATATATATATATATATATATATATATATATGTTTACATTTACTTGCTTATTATCAATTAATATTCTTAAATATTACACTTTACTATTCAAGTGCCTTTCATTTTCTAAAAGTCTTCGCTAACAACAACGTTAGTTCGAATATATTGAAACAAAGATGATTCTTAACTTGACAATCTCAATTATAGAATCAACTGTCTCTTACATATTTTATTAATTGAAAGTACGTTTGAAATTTTTCGATAAGAAAAAGTTTAAACGCCCTTCTGAATTTTGTTTTTTTTTTACGATTCGCAGGTAGAAATTAAAACTCATCACAAGGAAGTACACAGATCCAATCTAATCGTACACAATGCGACGTTTGCCGACACGGGTTTCTACCGATGTTACTACAATTCAATAAACAAAGGACTACAAACGTCATCGTCTACATACGTTTACGTTTACGGTACGTAACATAGCGAAATTCTACCTTTTTTCGTGCCGTTCCTTTTTATCTTTCTACATCTGTCGTAGCATATAATCGAGCGTAATGAAAAAGATAGAAATGAAACAATACTGATACTGATGTCGATTTTAACCTCTCAATGCTTCCGAACACAACTTGAGCACAACCGTCAACTCTGTATTTATTTATTGTTGCTTATTTTTTTATGATTTCTTTTAAAAATTTGAACAAAGATATATTTTTAAAATGAAATATCTTTAGCCGCGTTTGGAATAAATTTTCAAGGTTGTAAAGGAAACGAATGTAACGATGTCACTTTTCTTCTCTACTTTCCCCGCACACCTATTCTTTCTGTTCGAATAGCACAAACATGCCTTTCTATGGTCTAAGCTGTTAGATATACAATTAGTCACAAATTTGAGCGTTCACTTATAAATTATAATCGTTTATTCATATAATAACAGAATTAAAAATCTTTTTAAACAAATAATGCATATTTGTAATAAATGCTTATTGTCACTTTTATTTTCATTAAAAAGAGATAAAATATTATCGTATTCACTCTTTATTGAGTAAAATTATAAAAAATTTCCAAATTTATTCACACAAAATTAAGCGTACACTTTGAAAGTATGTACAGTATGAATGTGATTTTATGCGCATTTCAAAATATAATTAGGTAGGGGTTCTAATGATATTTTGAATTCCATATAAAATCACATTCCACCGTACATACTTTCAAAGTGTACGCTTAATTTTGTGTGAATAAATTTTGATTTTTTTATAATTTTACTGAACATAGAGTGAAAACGACGATATTTATGTTTTTTTAATAAAATTAAAAATGACAATAAGCATATATTACAAATATGCACTTTTTATTTAAAAAAAATATTTAATTCGGTTGATATATGAATAAACAATTTTATAATTTATAAGTGTACGCTCAATTTTGTGATCAACTGTATGTTTGAAGAGTGTTGTGGAAATAATTTTAAGTGATTTGCGTGTTATGTTATTTTATTTGTTAATTAACTCTCAATATTAACCGATTTTATAGTAGATACTAGCATAGATTTTGTAAATGTATTTAGTAAGAGAATAAATTTCACAACATCCCATTGTCCCATTTTCATATGGCTGAGTATTTTTTTTATGAATTCGAATTCATAACTCAAATCTAAATTGTTGTGATTGTTTCAGATCCTAAACATTTGCTGGCGTATTGGCAAGACAATGTTTTCAATGTGTACGAGAGAAATACGTCGACTCTGTCATGGTGCAGACCAACGTCGCCGAATGTACATGTGGCCATTATGCTCAAAGGGAAGACGGTAAGATTTAAACGATTATCTCTATATATTTAAAATCGATTGCGTTTATCAAACAATTGTAAAAAGAACCGTGTACGTGGGTCTAAACGCAATAGTAATTTATTTTGTTCAATTTATATTTCAGTTGTAAAGTTATGAATATTGACAGAAGAAGTTTTAAATAATAAATCTAATTGTCCGAAATACTAAGGATATCAGAGATATTTATTTCTTCGTTTGTAGTAATATTCATTAATTCAAACATTCAAAAGTACAATAATATGTTTTTTTTTAAAAAAAAATGGAAAAAAACATTAAATTTAGGAATAAATGATTGAAAAATGTATTTATATAAGATTTATTTAGATTACTCTTTTTAATATTATTATATTAAAACATCCTAATTGCAAGTAATAGTGAATTCAATAAATTTCAATGTAACGATGTTGCTAAAAGAAATTTTCATGTTTTAATTTTTTTTTAATTTTTCAAATGGAATGTTTTTTTTCTAATAACAAGTTATTAATTTTATGACAAAAATACAAATCTAATTTCTTATGCAACATCGATAGATGTATTGCACATACGTAATGTTAACTTTACGAAAGTTGCATGTGATTTTCTCGATTTATATACATCTTGTGTTTTTTTCCACCCATTGGCGTATATCGTGAAGTATAAAATAAATAAGAAAATCAAATTTTCAGATTGTGAATTCCACACATGTATCTCATCCATTCACATACGATCCAAGATATGGATTCACAGTTGAAAATATTTACGAAAATATCGTTGAAGGTACATACGTTTGTAAAGCGACCTACTCTATTCATCTCTACTATAAAATGGTCGAAGTTAAATTTACAGGTCAGTATTAAATGATGGGTGTACTTTTAAAAAAAAATAAATTAATCGTATTCGTTCCGTTCGATTGCAGCTCCGCCATTGATTTTAATCAAGGCTGAAAAAGAATTCTATAAGCCGGACGAACCGATATCGATCGAATGTCACATTTCAACAAGTTCATACGCGTTTGGTCGACTGGATTGGAACAATGATCTAATCATAAAAGTATGTTAATATGTTTTATACGAATAAAAAAATTCATTTCACATTGCTGTTTGTATTTTAATATGATAAGATCAACCGTTTTGATTTTTCAAATGTTAAAAAATCAACAAAGACATTTAAACCATCTTCAACATAACACATTGATGATTTTGATCGTTGATATTGTAGTAAGCTTTACTCTCAGTTCTAATTATGCTTTATTTATAATTAAAAAAAAACATTTGCGTTTGATTAGTTAAGAGATTTTATTAAAAAAAATACATCGTATCTGGTGTTTTCAATTCTCTATATAAATAAATTTTTTCAATTTTCTAAGTACATAAATTGATTTATTTACAAAATGCTGTGAGTGTAATAAATTGAGTAGATTAATTTTTAAAATGAAACTTTTAATATATTTCGAATATAATTCATTCTTGTTCATGTATTTGGTAAATTAGTGTTTCTCTTTTTAAAAGTCATTTATCTTAATTAAAAAAAAAAATCCGCATCATACAGCATTTACAACATTTGGTATATTCAAATAATACGTGCATCGATTTACACGGCAATGCGCGCTTAATGAGATGATATTGAGATTTTACTCTAATACTATTAAGGTAATATTTTATACACAGCAATAAAATAAATCATACATTTAACTTATAAATGTGTTTTTTATTTATTACACTTAGATACACATAGATACACATGCTTGCATGTTTTTTATATCAGCACACTAAGATTCAATATATAGACGTATGAGAAATCGTTTCATTGTTATTGAAATGTATATTTAACAGGTGAAAAAGCACAATGTTCTATTAAATTTCTTCCAGTTTCATCGTTGTTTTTTCACTTCGATTAAAACTTCATTGAATTAAGTTCGTTTATCAGCGTAAAATAGTTTTAATGCGGTCTTTTTAACTTATCTATTCAAATGTGCATAGAATTCAATATTTAATATTGATTTAAAAATTTTTAAATTTTTTTTCCATACGTTCACATTAACACATACCCACATTTCATTTATTCCTACGTGTAAAGTGAAAACAATAAAAAAATATATAAATTAGAAGAAACACTTTTCGAATAATCTAATAACCTATATTTTTAAGAAAATTCCATAAAAAACAAATGTATTTTATAATAATCCGTTCATAATTCTTATAGAAAAATTTCAATTCCAATACGGTGCTGTCGTATAATGCAACCGCCAAACAATCTGGAAACGTTTCGTGCGAAGCAAGAAACAAACACGGAGGCAGATATGAATCGCTGAAGATATTCGTAACAGGTAAGATAAGTTTTAGAAAGACAAAGCATTTAATACATGTCCACATCTATTCTGTTATATAAATTCACTTTCCTAAACAACAAACGAATTTTGGTTGGAATAAAAAGGAAACTATTATCATTTGCTCGATTGGATTCTCTATTCCAGTCAATCTTTTTATAATCACAGTAAATAAATCATAAAAAATAACCTGACTGTTACTATTAAGAATATTTCTCGAAAAACGGGCTATGTTTTAAAATAAACAGAAAGGGCGATTCACTTTATTTGATCAAAAATATCAATCATGACTATAATTTTTAATATAACAGAATACATAGTTAATTTCTTTTTGTATATTTCATTAATGGTATGAAAATAGAACAACAAAAAGTCAAGTGTTGAAAAATATTTTTTTTAAAAAAAACACTCAAAATCGATCAAAGCAATTCTAAACGCATTACCAAATTTATAAAAGTAAGAAAAATACAAAGGAAAAATATTTCACGTATATTAAACGATATTGAAATTTACGAAAACAAAAATAATTTAGTTGCACAAAAAAATATTGCCCGTTCTAGTGAAAATGGAAATTTCACTCGACGATAAAATAAAATCCACGATTAAGACAAAGAATTTTCAAAATGATTTCAATTTTATAGATTTGGACAAAGACTGCGACGTGTGGGAAATTGAAAAAAATCAATCCGTCAACGAAGGCGGACATTTAACTCTCGAATGCGGCGCTACGAAACCAAAATACAACGACAAAATACAATGGTATTTCAACAATAATAGTCTGTTGGATACGAACCAGTGGCCGAAAGGTACGATTCGATCATTTTTATTCTAGTCTTTCTTCTATTTATGTTTATTGTTAACATTTACAGACTATAAGATTGTAAATTACACGACTAGTTACTCTCATAGATCGATGTTGATAATCACAAACGTCAAATACACGGATGCAGGAAATTACGAATGTCGAGTCGAGAAAAAACAAAAAAGTTGCGGTCAAATTAAAGTCGACGTTCAAGGTATTTTGTTGCATTTTTCTTTATTTCGTTCACTTGTATTTGTCTTGTCAAATCTATTAATCCATCCAATATCTTTTTTTCCAATCCCCTCTTATAAATTTTCTTATTTCTCTTTCCATCTTTTTATAGGTATCTTACTGGATTTTTTATATCAATAATTCTTTTTGATTATGCGTGATCCTCTCTTTTTGTTAAATAATCAACTTATTTTAAATTTAAATTCCTCATTTTTTCCATAACATCTGTATCTTTCATCTTCTCTATGATCCATTCTATTCTATTCTTTTCTAATTGTACAGAGTTTTTATAAATATTTCTTAACATCTTAACATTTACTTCTTCAAGTCCTCAATTCTTGAATTCAGTTATTACCGTTGACGTATTTACTGAATCACAGGATTTTAATTATTCTATAAATACAAATAAGAGTGGTATTTGTTATTGGTAGCATTGATTAAGAATTTCTTTTATCGTTTGAATGTCACTCATTGTGCTAAATCTATTTCGAAATCCTGTTTGTTTCTTTAGCTATGAAAATCCAGATGACTTTGTAATCACCTTGATATATATATATATATATATATATATATATATATATATATATATATATATTATAATGCTATGTTTTAAAGCTTCATGCAAAATAACCCAGATCCTGTGAACTGATACCTTTCTCTTCATGTCTATTTCAACGAATTGTTTCACATTTTTGTTTCGTTTATTCATGGATTTCCCCTTTGATCTTATCTTATATATTCAGATTCTCAATTGACAGTTTCTTCTGTTCTTCGGTGATCTTTTTTTCACTGTACCATCGACCCATTTCTTTTTTAAAATATTCCCTTTTGTTACGATATCAGTAAATTCTGTTTATTTTCAAAACTAAATGTTTTTATTTTCTCTCCTCTACGTGTTTTTCCAGACATGCGTCTATCCATGCATTTTTATGTATTCTGAAGTAGCTGAATTATTCTAGAATGTAAGATCTATATGTTAGTACTAAAAACACATTGATCAAATTCTTTCTTCTCCAAACATTGAGAAATATTCTAATTAATTAGAGAAGAATATCATTGAATTCTAATTTTCCTCTTCAACTATGAATGGTTCTTTTGTATTTTGTTAAACTTTTAATTGGATTCTTATATTCACAAGTTAACTGTACATTATGTTTATTTGACTGTAGTTAAAGTTGAATTTATTATCTATGATTTTTCATTTTTGTTTAAATTTATTTTTATTTGTAGAGGAACTGATAATATCATCAGCAAATTGTAAATGATTAGGTATCTCACATTTTTCCATTCTATTATATATATATATATATATATATATATATATATATATATATATATATAGCTGGATCTGTTTTTGTGCAGATTATTTTAATGCGATTTTGAAGTTATGCGATTCATGTTTCCTCTTAGTAACTTTTGATACGATTTTTTTTAAGAATTTTTTTAAACGGTTATTTATTTCTACGAAAAGTTCTTCAGTTTTATAAACAAATAAAAGAATTAGAGCCATTTACTTCCGCTTCTTAAACTGATAAGTAATTTTCGGCTAGCAAAGGGTGACTAACCGGTTTTTTAAAAAAGAATGCACTGGATAAGGTGAAGATTAGGGGCGCAATTGCATCGGCAAATGAAGAAGCTGCCAAATTTTTTGTTGAGAACGCACCAGGTCATCCATGTTTAAAACGTACAAATATAAACATGATGTTTTTTCCACCCAATACAACAAGCATTATTCAGCTATTAGATCAAGGCATAATTGCAACTTTTAACAATATTACGTCAAACGCACTTTTCAATTTATATTGGATAAACTAGAAAATGAATCAATAGCAGTAACTGACGCTTGGAAAAATTTTTCAATCTTTGACTTTCACATAATCTATACACATGTTTTTTTAATAAAATATTAATCTAGGTGTCATATTTAGATGACCCTATATATATTTATATATATATATATATATATACTCGTATATATAATATTAGATTCATGATATCAATCTAAATTTAATCGACTAGATATGCCTTGTTTCTGTTCATATTTTCATTCGTTACACGTCGATATTGAAAAATAAACATTATTAAAAATTAATTATATTAAATAAAATTCGTCGCGTATAGGAAAGCCGTCGTTATCGTGTTCGAACTTCGATAAAAACAAAACATATGAATATTATGAAAAGATTCAACTGCATTGCCGTGCGGTGTCGAACCCGTTACCTTCAAACATAAAATGTGTTTACGAAGTAACCGACTGGACAGATAAGATATCGACAACATCCGTATGTATTCTCTATTTATTTAATCGTATGGATTTTAAATTAATATATGTTATTAAATACGATTTCAAGGAAAGAGTAGCAATTTTTTTTTCAAATTTTATATTCTTTTCAATGTTGTAGCCGGAATACGTTCGACAGACAATGATGTTTAATCTTACGTTGTTTTTGTATGCATCCGGCAAGGTTCGTTGCAAAGTCACGAACAGAGTAGGATCCAGTGAAATGTCATTTGACGTGAATATCGCGAGTGAGTATTGAGAGTCGAAATTGCTTTTAATCAACGCGCATTTACTTTATAAATATTTAAAGCATCTGTCGCCGCAAAAAATGATCTTGTCACAATTCTATTGCATTTTAAATCAAATAAGTTCGGATAGAAAATAAAAATATGTATGGAAGTTAATAGTGCGTTAATGTTCTGTTACAAATATTCAATTTTTAGGCAAATACTTCAACAACACGGATGTCATCGTTCATAATGATTCAGTCGTCTTTCCGTGCAGAGCGAAATATCCAGATGTTATTATGAAATTGATGCATAATAACAAAGAGGTAAATATTCACACGTGTTTCGAATAAAATGCAATTGATTTCATATGAAAGTATAAAAATTGAGACTTCTTATAAATGTATTGTACTTGCTTCGAACACGTCGACAATTTTATTCTTTTTAAATAGACAGAAGATGAAAACAGAAATTACTCTAAATTCCGTCTCTCTTATTCTTCTAGTTGTTCCTATGACTGCTCTACATAAATAGACATTCCGCTTTCATATATGTGTAAATCCCGTACGAAATTTGAATCAAAATCCTATTTCATATTCGTGTCAATAAATTTACTAGTTTTTTTTATAAAAAATGTTTTACTTTATCGAAATAATTTCTAGACTTTGACAATATTTTTGTATTGTGTGCATTGTTCTATATTATTAGCAATTGTGAAGTGTGAAAACCAAAAATTCGTTTAGATCTGTTTATTATTCGTTCACTTTCATACGTTCATATTGCTTTTGTGAAGAGAAGATTAATACTTTTTCTATATTTGTTTAAAGTGAACTCTAGTTTCTCTTCTGATTTTTTCCGACATCAGCATTTCGAATATATCGAATATTGATCTTCGAAATTTGTTGAAACATTTTTCTAGAATGATGTTCACTTAAGACGTATTCAGATTTGAGCTATAAATTTTTGTTATGCAACAATAAATGAAAATGTTTGAATAAAAGAAAAATTTAAAATTCATATCAATTTACAATTTTTGTGACATATTTTTTTTAATTAAATTAAGTATTTCTTTCGATAATAATCCCAGTAAACCAATGCCTTTTTTTTTCTATTTGACATCAATAGATTTTCTTATATCTCTGTTCCATCTGTGCATTAACTTCACTTTGATCCTCTTTTTTTCTCAATAATTTTTCTTGTCTATCTTTGATATTTTCTCCTCGCTATGTGATTGACCCCTTTTCAAGGAAAATTCATTATATTTACCATATTATTTTTTTATCGAATCGATTTCCTATTTACCTTTAAGTGTAATTTCTAACATGTATCTTTTGGTATTTTTCAAAGTTACCTGCATTCACTGAATTATTTTTATATTCATATCCGATGTTTCACTTCCACAAATGAGATTAAGTAGAATGCACAAATAAGTAATGTGTTTTTTTTCAAACAAAGTAAAATATATATATATATATATATATATGTACATATATATATATATATATATACGAGAGTCGTTTGATAAGTATGGTAAAAAAAAATTAACCTTAAAATTTAAAAATTTATTAAATTTTTAATAAATTTTAAAATTTGTCAACTTATCAAAGAACCCTCGTGTATATATATGTTTATATATATAAGTTTTTTTAAAAATATGAAAAATTGTGAGAATTATATTTAAAATAAAATTACTTAATATATCAATTTATATGAAGGCGGTTAATACATATTTTTGAAAGTCCATCATACATTGAGTTTTTTTTATAAAAAAACACACACGTTACAGTTTTTTTTTGCATCAAAATGTATAATAATTGAAATATTTAGATGGTTTTTAATTCATTGCAATATAACTAACATTATTAGAATACGGAGCAGCTGATTTCATAAACAATTGATGTGAATGACAGGAAAATGAACTAGGATAGAGAATTGCACGTCAATGAATTCAATGTGTTGTACAAAAAAAAATCTCTGCAGCAAGTTCTGTTTTTGTTTCAGATTGCGAGTTCCGTAAACGCTTCGAGTCCTTTTAACTACGATCCAAACGTCGGTTTTATCATTCAAAACCCTTACGAGAATCTCAATTCATCAGAATGTTATTGCTTGCCCGAACATAATGGCCAATCGCATCCGCAACAGGCACTCGCTTATAAAATATCAGGTGAATGAGTTTGTTCTAAATTTTTTTTTCCGTTATAAAAAGCATGCATTCGTCATCTATTCTACGTTTCCAATATAAAAGTAAAGAATATCATCCGAAAGTCTTTCTAATAGAATGTGAATTGTAGACATATCGTGTGTTTATATTATACATATATACATACACACTCACACATACACATATAATAATAAAAAAATAGACAAATTTAAATTGATGGAAGAGGAGAAACAGAGTGATGCGATATTAACAAAATTGTTCACATCTGCGTGAGAATAAGTGTTTAGGAAGGTAAACTAGGAATACGAAATATAAAAATAAGCGAGAGATGCTCAGCTACATTAGATTTGCCGACGACATTATTATTTTTTCGACAAGTCCAGTTGAACGAGAAAAAACATATAAAAATAAGATAAATAAAGTCAGTAGATATAATAAAGATGTAGTAAAACTCGACAAGACAAAAATAATTTTCAATGAATTTTCAAGATTAATGAAGAATCGAATTAAAAGGAAAATAAATGTAAAGAAAAAACAACTATTCATATTTGAAAAAAATCTTTAATACCTAAGGAATATTTGTAGATGAAGTAAATAGAAGAATGAAAACTGAATGACATTAATCTGGAACAAATTGACATATTGTGAAGTTAGATTTTCTTAAATATTTTTAAAAAAATGTTTGATAAATACATTTTATCTGTTTTTCCCTTTGACAGTAAAAAATAAGTTTATTATCTAAACATACATACACACATACATATATATATATATATATATATATATATATATATATATATATATATATATATACATATATAAATAGCGTTTGCTCAAGTAATAATAAAAACACAATTAGATTCAGTTTTGAATTCTATGTGGTAGATACTTAATTTGACTCGATGAATTAAGAATAGAGTTGATATTTTTTAATATAAAATTATAATTAGTATATGTATAAGTTCATTGTTTGCAGACAATCTTCGAGTGGATATTCAACACGAGTTTTTCGATAACACAACGATGACGGTCAAGTGCGTGGTATTTTCGTTCTCGCCTATCGAGAGCATCGATTGGTATTTTATTCCAAACAATTCGACAGTAATGAAACTAGATGTGAGTATTGTATTGAAGTACTAAATCATTTCGTTATATATGCGAGCAACATAGGTTTATATAATTTCACATACATTGAAGAAAACGAACTTATCCAACACCTTTTCGTATTTTATACTTTGAATATCATAAATTTTTAGCGTTAAATTAATATCAGTATGAGAGCGAATATAGTATTAATAAAAAATGAGATGTATTTTTCTGAATTTAGTCTGTTTTCATAAATATTCTTTTATCATTCGATCAAAACTTTAACACAATAAATCTTTGTTATAACTAAACTATTTAAGAGATAATCTATCAACAAATTTTTTTAACATCTCAAAAAGTTGCTGGAATGATTTTTCCGACTATCTTTTCAGATTTATCTTATTATAGTACCTGAGAATCACAATGTTAACACTGATTCTATTGTTTAATTTTTGGTGTAATTAATATGATATATACACATTAAGTATTTGATTTTAAATTGACGTACGACAGTAGTTAAATTCTCCTAGAAGTGTTGTAAACATCGTTGTAAAATTTGTATGTTTGAGTGATTTTTTTATTAATTGCCAAAGAACGAGGTACTTGTCTTACGTATATCATTTATATTCATATATACAATATTTTCTAAGTTAAAATGTAAAAACTTGTTAATCTGACATGCTTCAAAAGTTCTAATAAGCTCTCTAACGATGTTCTTATGTTTATTTATATATATATATATATATATATATATATATATATATATATATATATTTATATATATATAATTAATATGTAAATTGATATACAATAATTGTAAATAAAACCAATTTGGATGGAAAATTTTACAAAATTATTATTTTCTTAAAAAAACAACAGCAACATGCATTCAATTTTCAGATACTAATATTTGTATTGATGATATTTAATTCATTTACTTAATGTACGGATTGAGTTTACACATAATTTCGATACAAATAGAAAATCTTCTACTCTTGTATGCATTTACTACTTGTGATATTTTTTACTATCGTAACTATTAGAAAATATTTTTTTTTATTTCAATTTATAAAAGTCTTAATTAAGAGAGTTGGTGTTTCTGTTTTACAGAAATCATTGTACACGACAACCGCATGCAGTAAGAAAAAGGATCTGTGTACGGAGGCAATTTTAAAAATGCCAGCAAACGTGTCCGTTGGTGTACGATGTGAAGTGAGCAGCGGCTCTAAAAAACATTCCATTGTACATTACATTCATGTAAATATAGAACAAAAAGGTACGAAGTGAAAGGTTATGAAATTTGTATTATATTTTACTATCGATGTAAAAGTTTTCATAAAAATATATTTTTCATTACGTCGAGATTCTCTATTATATGTATGTGTATGTTTTTCAAGATACACGAATATTTGAGACGATCGTTCCATTTCTGAAACACATTGTGTGTTTGTAATTAATTTCCATTTCGTTTTGACATTTCAAATTTTAATTTAAACGCTGTTTATTATTATTCGCAGGTATTACGTATATCGAGATCATTCAATTCGCTTTTTTAATGGTATCAGACATCATACTTTTAGTGATAATATTTTTCCCTTGTGTGAAAAAATATAGAAGAAAAAATCAGGTTCGTTACTACAAATTTATACATTGTTTAATTTAATATCTGCATTTCGAATTAGTAATATGAATATACACGAATGGTAATTTTTGTTGACTAATCTTTATGAGATCCATGGTACATTTCCATACTTTTATTTATACATTTGATACCAAAAGAAAATACCATTCTCTATATCAAAGAGCTACATCAAAAATGTAGTGATCATAAGATCTGTTAGTCGATTAATAATTGTGTTTATTTCTTTTTTAAACAAAATACAATAAGAATTTAATTGTAATTCACTTGAAACACTTCAAGTATGCCTAGAAAAATATATTCCATTTCGTTATATAAATATGTTCTGAATGTAAAACGAGCAAAAATATTTAAATTATCCACTTGATTTGAAAATAGAGGAACGTATGATTGTCTTATTTCAATTTTCACGATTTTCTACAAAAGTATTCGCTTTTCCACAATCAATGAATAAATTTCAATTATATATTATATTTAATATATTATATTTTATATATTATTCGGTCTAAACAAATACGAAAAAATACAATTTATTAACTTCATTTCCGCTTTTCACGCTTCCATTGATCAATAGAATATTTTTATGCATTTTTGCATAATTTTTAGTTCTTAGAGTTCATATAAGTGAGAACTGACGTGTTAATTTTATGATTTTAAAATGTAATAAAATTATTTTTAAATTTGTTGGTCTTATTAATTCACAATTGTATAGGACAATAGGGATTTTAACAATAAATCAGTCGTTCAAATTCAAAATATTTAATATGAATTTGAATAGATATTTTTTTAAAAAAAAACAAGTAATATACAACTTATTCATAAAATTCAATTCATGAAATCTATATTTCTTTACTCGTTTGTTTACTGTCTATTGTATATTTACTTTTTATTCTTATGTAAATTATTGTATATTGAACATATTAAAATTATTTAACCGTCCAGCAGAGTTCAATGTTTATCTAATTTTCTCATTTGCATACGAAAATATTTCATTTATAAAATTTGTAGTCGCATTTGGAAGCGTTTAGGATGATAGTGGTACTTAAACATGCATCAATTAAGATGATTCAAAGTTGTATTATCTACGATATATATATATATATATATATATATATATATATATATATAATTGATGTAAATAAAACGAATGTGGATGGAAAAATTAATAAAATTATTATATTTCCTAATAGTACAAAAGTAACCTACATTTGATTTTCAAATACAAACATTGTATTGATGATGTTTAATTCATTCATTCCCTATATGGATTTTGTTTATACATAATTTTAATGGAAATAGAAAATATTTGCCTCTTTTATGCTCTCAGTACTTACGATACTATATAGAGTTATATTCATTGGAAATTATTAATAATATTACACCCGCCTGTGATGATAACGGTTTCCATTTAGCACTAATATTTATTATGTTTTATTTTTCTTCATTTGATTTTTGAATGCCTTAACTAAAGAACTCTGTGTCTGTTTTACAGAAAAGATTGGACAGGAAATTAACGCGGATTAGTTATAACGATCTGCGCAGGGAGACATATTTAGAAATACCAACAATGACCGATGCTCGACAATGCGAAATGAATAAGAAATATTACGATGTAAAAAATATTGCTATCGAAAACAAAACAGGTACGAAATGAAAGATTATGAAATTTGTATTATATTTTACTACCGACAGATAACATTTTCATAAAAAAATATTTTCCATTACTCATGATACTCTGTTATATTTAAAATAAATTATATATGTGTGGTGGTTTTTAATGTTTCAAGATGAATACATATTTGAGACAATCGTTTCATTACTGCAACAAATCGTGTGTTTGTGATTATTTTCATTGTGTTTCGACGTTTCAAGTTTCAATCTAAATGATGTTTGTTTTTATTCGTAGGTACGGATACAACACATTATGAAAGCATCTCGTAATATGTTACCAGAGGAATTTTCACATCTCAGGTTTGTTACTACAAGTTTATACTTTTTTAAACTTAACGTCTCTATTTCCAACAAGTAGTGTGAACATACATCAGTGATCGATTTTGTTGATTAACCTTTATGAGATCTACGTTATGATTTCGTATATTCACTTTAAACAAACCAATCACTATTACTTCTGATCACAACGTGTTCTATAAAATTGTTAATAGTTATAAGACGTATTAATTAAATAATGAATGTATTTGTTTCTCTTTCTAAACGCAATGTTATAAAAATGTAACTGAATTCACTTGAAACTCTTCAAGTTTGTCTAGTAAAATATATTGTATTTAGTTATATTTATAAGCACGTATTGAATGTAAAACAAATAATCATATTCAAGATTATTCACACGAATTAAATATAGAGAAAAACATAATCGTCTAATTTTGATTTTATGGTATTTTCAAGAATATGACTATGTACTCATACTTCAACAACAATTGAACAAACTTCATTACTGTATCGCATTTCATAAGTCATTTCGTCTAAAAAATACAGAAAAATATAACTTATGGACGTTCATTTGTAATTTTTACGCTTCCATTGATTAATGGAATATTTGCACATAGTTATGAATAATTTTCAGTTTTAAGTCCATATTCGCGAGAGTTGTTTTTATTAATTGATTTTCAAATATAATAAACTGAGTTGTAAGTTTTTTTTGTATGATAAATTCATAAAAACATCGAACAATATGTATTTTTATAACAAATCAGTCGTTCAAATCGAAAACATGCGAGGTATGCATGAGAAAAATTATTTTTTCAAAAACAAAAATAATATACAATGTGTAGAAAAATCACAATTTAAACGATCAATAATTAATTATTATTTACATATATATTATTTTACTTATACGACTATTATATTGGAAATATTAATAATTTTTCAACCTTTCAGCAGAATTTGGTATTTCACCAACTTTCTTAGCTAAATATGAATATGTTTCCATTTTTTAGAAGAAAAATGACAATAAAATTAAAACATACATCAGTTAAGATTATTTAATATCTAATATATATATATATATATATATATATATATATATATATATTATATATATATATATATATATATATATATATATATATATATATATATATATATATATATATATATATATATATATATATATATATCGGCCCACTGCTAGGTGAAAGTCTCATTTAATGTTATATAATTATTCACCGGAACTCGGTAATTACGATGTCATTCACCATGTAGTCCAAGCAAGTTGAAGAATATATTTCATTTCAGATTTATCCTCTTAGAAAAATTGATTTATTTCGGCTACAGAGTACCATCATCTCTAGATAAAATATATCATTATCACAAACAATTATGTCAACCCACTGCTGTCGAATGATATTTAAGTCTTTTTAAATGTTTTTCAAAATTCTTTCATTGCTTCTTTTCTAAGGATAATCTAATACATACCTCGCTACTGCAATATTTTATAATTTCAACCTTTCATTCTTAACCTGACCTCTTCCTAGATCTATTTTTGTGTCTTGGTCGCCAATTCATAATGATTTTTGTCTTTCACTTTGTCTCCTTTCTATATGCCTTGTTCATGCCCAATTCAGTGATTTTACTCATTCTGTTATATCAGTTATTCTTGTTTATTCAAGAATCAAATTATAGGTTTTTAGATCACGTTTAAATTTTCTTAACATTATTCTTTTTATGTATAGCTGGGTTATACAAAAGTTTTTATTTCATTTTTGTATTCAATGTCTAAGTTTCTGACATATAAATGCAATTAAGTACTACACATTGGTTTCCATGACAAACATAATGATATTTTACTATACATTTTATTTATTCATTTTTTCAACGTTACTCATATTGCCCTAATTATTGATCTAATCTCTGATTTTAAGTCACCATCATATTTTATGATGTACAATCACACTCTCCCTCTTTCTCTTTCTCTCTCTTACATATACAAACACACACATATATATATATATATATATATATATATATATATATATATATACGTACGTATGTGTATATGTAATAATTAAAATGGTTCATATTTAAACAATTCGCCTGCAGAAACTATATATACTAATTGACCCTGTTAAA
Organism: Neoneuromus ignobilis; assembly: GCA_029203775.1. Classification (NCBI taxonomy): domain Eukaryota; kingdom Metazoa; phylum Arthropoda; class Insecta; order Megaloptera; family Corydalidae; genus Neoneuromus; species Neoneuromus ignobilis. The sequence goes on along the minus strand of CP092094.1, from coordinate 31,522,014 downwards.
ATGTTTTAAAGTATTTATTGTAATTAATTTCAGCATTACTCTAAGATCAATATATGAATTTTCTTTTATCTTCCTTTCTAAAATTAGAATATTATACAATTCCAAATTAGATATTACAATGGATAAGGAATAAAGGTAAATTTGTTTTTTTTCAAAATATATTTTCGAAAAGGAGAGGTGTTTTGATATAATATTTATGACTAGATATTCAAATTTCCGTCAAATTCTTGTTAAGTGGTTTGTATAGGTAACGATTTCAAAAAGGTGAAGACAAAAATTTCGATTCTACTATTTGTCCCATTTGCACACAATCACGATAAACAATACATTTAATGTCAAAATACCTGAACCACTCAAAAATCATCTTTTGACTTAATACATATATATATATATATATATATATATATATATATATATATATAACATCAATGTTATGTACAATAAAGTGTTTTTATGGCTTTTTTCCTAATTTTGATTACAAAATTTCAAATAAATATGCGATGATTATTTATTTAGATATGCGTTGAAAGTGCATTGAGTAAAAAAAATCAAATGATAAAAACTAAATGGCATTCGGCCATGTTGTAACTTTTCACAAGTTTCTGTTTTTACTTAAAGTTGCGCTCCTAGAAATTATAAGTGTGAATTTTGATGATTTTTAATTTGATTCGTTTTTAAAGTAAATTCTTTAGCGAACAAGTTTTCGTAATATGTTTTTTTCATACCAATGAATTATTATCTCAAAAATACAGTGTTCAATAATTACTTATCGTTCATTTTCTCATCCTTAAATTTTATTACACGTCTATCTGACGATGATGGCATTGCATTAGAATATCATCTTGTTGTTATAAATAAATTAAGTGATCCATAAATGATTATCGAATAATTTTTGACAATTTGTCGAGATGGGGGTGATAAAATTTTTGCGTAAAAGCAAATTTAATACAATTTCGAAAAAAAACTCTTTAAAACGTTATTTTTTTACCATTTTGCATTATTTCAATAATTTTTTTCCAATTCATTCTATATAATGACTCCACAATTATAATTTTCTTTTAAGAAGTTTATTAGATTGTGTATGTTTCCAATTAATGTTTTTATTACTTTATGCATTGCTAATGAAGATACTGTCATCATGTCATCAAATTACACATTAAAGAAAAACAAAAACAAAAACTGTTAATTAGGTGCGTGCGTCTTTCCTGATGTACACGCACGGCTTCACTCGTAGTTTTGCAATAAATCACATCAGTACCATACGCACGTATATCTTATTTATAAATGCATGTGGTAGCTTACAAGTAAAATGAGTTTTTCATTGATGATGCTTTATATTTTCAGACATAGAAACATATGCATTATTTATAAATAGAACTTTATTTATTTACGCATTTATTTTTCAGAATAAGAAACGACCAGAAATCAATAAATCTAAATTGTTAAATGAATCAACATAACCGCTTGTTTTAAAAACCTATTTTAATAGGTTTTTAAAACAAGCGGTGAAGTTAAAGTGATGATGAAAAATTATCAAGATTTATTCTTCAGTTCATCAAGCGTCGAATATCCTTTAATCTACTGACATAATCATTTTTTAACGTCGATTCAATTAACCTAAAAATTTAATACAATACACGGAAAACTTGCAGTCTAAATCAAATTGAACATATTCAAACAATAAACGTCTTTTTTTATTAGAAATATTTCATGACAAGAAGCAATATAACGTGGTTATTTAAACAAAACACGTAGATTTGCATAAACTTTATACATTATTGGAAAAAAATAATGAAATTATACATAGAAATTCATAATTATTCTCTACTCCAATACTTATATATTAGAGAAGATTTTCGGAGCGGGTGAGAAAGCTTGAGACGTCAATAAATCAAAACACTTTGTTGATAATAGTTTAACTATTGGTAGGACCAGTTAATCCAAAACGATTTTTGACAAGATGTTAGACTAAAGAAGTACTTTGGTATTTCAAATCCAAGATTCAGTGATAGATCAGTAATCCATATGTCGTAAAAAATTCTTCTGCTTAACAAACAATTATTTATAATAAATAAATGGAGAAAAAAATCTATAATCGTTATATTTTCAATAGTTATAAGTGGTTAAAAATTCATTTCAATTTTATAATAGATATGTATATTTAGAAAGTAAACATTTAACAAATTGTTATACATAATTAAGAAAATGTAAAATATTAAATAAAATATGTTCAAGTGGTATACACTATTTACTTTTTTCAATTAATATCTTCGATGTTTAAAATCGGCAAAATAGATTTATTTTGCTAATTTAAAAACGATCTATCTATTTATAATAAATAAACGTATTTATTAATTTCCAATTTGTATATACGCCTGTGTCTTTTTGTTAACATTTCAATCATTTTATACCTGTGTGTTCATTCGGTCTCTTTTAACTAACTGTTTATTTATATGTTGTTCAAGATTCAAGAAGATTTTATTGGTATAAATTTTGGTTTACAAGTAATTTTGACATGTATTTTAAAAATTGTACATATATATAAGCTGTTCTATTTATAAAAAATAATTTAACTGTATATTTAATTGTTTGGTTTTAACTAATAATGTCTTTTCACTCTTATTATTTATGTATTTTTATTTTAGGAAAAATTTTCAAAAAAACCTACGAGTCTGTTGAAAACACTAAAAACTAAACTTAAAAAACTAAAATACAAAACACAAAAAAAACAAAATACAAAATAAAGAAAAACCAACAAATATGTTGTTTATGCGCATCGATATTATATATATATATATATATATATATATATATATATATATATATATACACTCATCCCTTAATTTACGCGGGACTTTTTTTACACGGTATTGATTTACTCGGTACTTTTTATAGATTTCATTTTATGCCATTTTTCATAGAATTTATTATATATCAGAGTGACGCAAATTTTTACTTGAACGTATAAAAACACGATATAAATTTATAAAAGGTTGATTGTTTTGAATTACAGTAGCGAAGTTTGAATTAAATCAGAAGGTTGGTAAGGGTTTTCTATTCAGTCTTTACTCCTTTAAGTAAATAAATTTCACTAAATGCTAAAGAGCATACTCTATATCTCCGACCAGGGTTAAAGCACACTTCTTTCACATGTTAAACGGTGTTGCTAGCTACATCATTACTTGTCGTTATATATATATATATATATATATATATATATATATATATGTATAATAATAATAATAAAATATTTGAAATCAATTATTGATGAATGAAAATAAATTATGAAAAATCCATCAAATATTTTTATAGTAAATTCTATGTTCTCTCTAAGGACCTGAGTCAAAAATGTTTAACATTAATTTTCACAATAATGCTGCAATAATTCGAGGTAGACTAAAATATATTTCTTATAAATATTGGCTTTCGAATACAGAATCTTGTTGACGGACAATGAAAATACGCGAAAGTAGAATGGTGATACAGTGTTTTATGTTTTTCTTTTTTAAATTGCAGGTTAGTATATTATTGTCCTTATATTTGTCTATTTAATTTGGTCTTCATAAACACGTAAATGTTTGTCTTTTGTCATTAAAGACACGCCATGTTAAGATACATTCTTAACACTTAAACGACCGGTCCCGTGTTATTACGGGTTTATAGATTCATGTTAAAGTGCCGGATCCATATAAATACGGATTCGGTGCGTGTTCATTAAATGCCGGTTCCGTGCCTCTACGGTTAAACAATTAAGTTTTTTATATAGCACAATACTATTACCGAATGGTAAACATGAATTATAAACATAAACATTGATAAAAAAATGCTTCGACTAGAATATATTCATGTGTAAATATTGTAATGTTCCGCTTCACAGAGGATTTTATTTTGAACAGTATCATACGAAAAAAATATTAAAGTAAACTTTCGCTGATGTATAATTCTTGTATAGCAATCATTTTAAACATTAAAGTAATGAATTTGTTTTATACTTTACATTCTGACTGTATAATAATTATATAATACATTTAAATAATATAAACAACTACCTATATAAGAACGGCATATGTTCCTTTATAGATCATTATATGATAAATAATATATTTATTAAATATTTACATATGTATTGACTTAAAAAAAATTAATGTAAATCTTTTACTCAATGAGTTTCATTTAAAACTTACTTAATAATTCAATGATATTACCCTAACGCTATTTGAAATATTGGCGGCTGCGCAGCTCAGTTTTGTACAAAGTCACCGCTCGTTTAAGTTTTAAGAATCATACGTTAATCTGATGGAATTGTTTTAACTTTAAATATTATTCAAATATGTAGATCAAAAAGAAGCGAACTACTATAAAAAACGTCGACTATCGCTTTCATTACGAAATTTCCGCGTGGTTTTCTTTTATATCTTTTTCTATATTTATATTTAATAATTTTCTCGAAATGAAATAAAGAATATAATAAGAAATGAACAAAAGACAAATATCCATCAAGGAATAATTAGTCAGTGGTCACTGTTTAAAAGACGAATTCAGTTGTATAATATGTACTGGGGTTACAAGCGAACGAACGATCTAATCTTAATTCGATTACATAACATTCGTCAACTGATTCGAATTCGCATATTCAGTCGGTTGAGAACAAACGTTTAGTTTACGCGGGTTGCTCGTTATGTCACGTTTCGGTCTGTTAAATGTCGTCGCTTATTGGTTATTTCGTGTGCTGTTTTCATATATCACAAATTAATAATCTGTTAAGAAAACGTCCTTGTGTGTGTACATCGAGTTCGAACTGACGACTTACAGACGTGTGAATCATTGCAATGTCAAATCGGTACGTCTTGAAAAACGTACCATCCAATATGGCGTTCTTATGTCAGTGCTGTACTATTATGTTGGTATTAATATTTCTAAATTAATTATTTTTAATTACGTTCGTTGTTGGTTTCGGATATTTTCCAACATTTCACAAATTACCACGTAAATGAATTTCATCTGTGGATATCAATTCGAGAGTACAACATGTATATCAGATGTTTGATTTATGATGAGAGCATTGACAATGTTTTATGCGTATAACAATTATACACAATTAAGAAATCTATCGGTTTATGACGAATCGTTAAATGATTTTCTGACGTTTTTAATAAGGTAAATACTTTAATTGTAATAATAACACTACCGGAAAGTTCTGTCTGTTTTTAAATTAAAAAAATAATACATTTTCAATACATACATTAATATTTACTGAAAAATATAATTTTTCCTTCGTTACTAATGAGTTTCTTCCGTAGTTATGTTTGCTGCCTTTTTCCCAGCGTGATGTTAATTTGTGAAATCCATTTCTGTTGAATGACTCATCTTTGATACTTGTGATAACTTTATCGGACAGAAATTTTTGGCAGACGTAATATTTTATACTTGTATATTTATTAATACGTCCTCTATATGTTATAATGCAAAGTTCTATGATTTGCATATGAAAAAGTTACTTTACATATGAAAAAAAGAACACGAAAATATGATTCAGTGCTTTTCTTCGGAAAATATTAATTGGTGTTTAGTTTTGCAAAGCTGAGAATTTCTACTGCTAATTTTTAACGTATTTTTTTGAAAAAAAGTAATATTGAATTGAAACTAAAGTACATAGCGTTTGTTAATAGATGGAACTAAAGGTAATTTCCCGTTTATCTTATTTATCTGACATGTTTGGTTCTGTAATTTTTACCAATGATATTTGTTCACGTTTTTTAGTGCATATCTTTTACTAATTAATCGGTTTTTGATACGTTAATTTGAAACTTAAAAAAAGGACGTAAACAACTTGTACTTACGCAATGTCATGTTGTTTTATTTCCGGAAAGGGAAGGATGCTGTCTAAATGATAAAAAAGATATGTACAGTTTATGGCTATGATGTTGTAGCAAAAAGCATTGTTCGGAAGTGATTCGTTCGCCTTATATGTGGACATTATGATTTAGAGCAGTGATGGCGAACCTATGGCCCGCGGGTCAAACACTGACTCACGAAGGCTTTTTAAAGACCCGCGCGTTGATTTTACAAACTTATTTTTTATTTCATAAAAGAGACAACAGACATTCGAAAATATTAAAAAAATAAAGTATAAATATGTTATGTCGAATTTATAAGCTAATGAAACTAATAACGTTGAAAGGGAAGTGAACCGGTCTTGATATTTTGAAAGAATTTGATGACGCATTTAAAGAAATGGATACTGACCTACAGAAAATTGTTTCGGTAACAATAGACGGTGCACCCAATATGGTGGGAAAAAAAATTTCGGTTTTATTCAGTAGCTTAAGCAAAATATTAGACATTCTGTGATTGAATTTCATTGTATAATACACCAGCAGTTTCTATGTGCGAAGTAAGGTTTACAAACATTTTCCAATGTAATGCCAGTTGTAATAAAAGTCATCAACTTTATAAATGCAAGAGATCTTAATAAACGAGAATTTGCAAAATTATTAGAAGAAACTGAGTGCCAATATTCTGGGATTTTGACATAAAACAATGTTCGATGGCTCAGTTGCGGTCAAGTTCTTAATCTGTTTGTCAATTTCTTAGAAGAAATAACGCTCGTTTTGAATGAAAAAAAAACAATAGTTATGACAAATTTTCAAATATAGATTGGTTAAATGATTTAATGTTCTTATGAGACATCACTTAGAATTTCAATGAACTGAATAAAAAACTTCAGGGAAATGGACTAATTGTATTAATGATGTTCGAAAATATTAAAATATTTATGACGAAACTTGACATCTTCACTAAAGATTTGCAAATGAAAATCATGAAATATTTTCCTCAATTACAAAAGCATTTTCAAAACACAATCATTTTTGAAAATACGCTTGACATTCAAGAAAATGCAATTAAAAAATATTTAATCATTATGTAGGAAATAAAACAAGTTTTTCAGGAGAGATTTAATTAATTGAAAAGTTTGAAAAATATATTTCACTTTATTTTATATCCATACAAAACGGAATTCGAAACAAAGGAGTTAACCGAATTTATGTGGCTAGGTATCCATGATTTAGAAATAGTATTAGTTGAATTTCAAAGTAGCATAGTGTGAAAAAATAAATGTGAAAACTTGATTTTCGAAGTAGACGGAAAAATTTCTGAAACTAGTGAAGATAATAATGATCCTACACTAAAAATTGAAAATATTATATTAAACGTACGGAATTCTTTTCCAAACAATTTTATATCAATGAAGAAACTTGCTAATGCTCTTTTAACGATGTTTGGGTCCACATATTCGTGTGAAAAACTGTTTTTCCCAATGAATTTTGTAAAATCTACCAACAGAAATAAACTTGGAAATGAATTGACTGCGAAATGCGTTAAACTAATGAATACGGAATATAAAACTAATATTATGAAACTATCTGAAAATAAGCAACAACAGAATTCACATTAAATATACTTTTATCAACTTTCTTATACATAAACATATCTGTAACTATGTTTATTAATAAAGAATATTTCATAATATATATGTGCTTTTCTTTATTCCTTGTTTATTTGAATACTCAGCGCAAAGGCGCCACTGGACATGTCATCACCTGGTGCGGTAATTCGTGGTATCACCCCACTGATATCAATTTTTTGACCTCGACCTTTATTTTTTGCTCTTCACTTGCAAAAGTTAATGTTGTAAAACAAAAAGGAAACGTAAACCTTTTTAGAGGATTTTAAAAGTGAGAATCAAAAAAAGGTCAACTGTCTAGTTTTTCTGTTAACAAATTTTCGGTGTTTCCAAATTATTGGTGCCATGTTTACCACATCCTACCCCCCCCCCATCCAAGTGACGTAACTGATTTAGTGACCCACGGGCTAGTATTAAAAAAAATAATGAACAAAATTTGACCCACTTATCAAAAAGGTTCGCCATCACTGATCTAGAGGACAGAGAACGCACCGGTAGGTCTGAAGTTGCCGAAACAAAATTATCTAATGGCCAAATCGCAACTATAATTAAAAATAAATCGCATTATACGACGCGTAATATCGCAGAGCTACTCAAAGTATCTCAAACGAGTGTTGTAAGACATTTGGACACACTAGAATATGTGTATCGCTTTGATGTTTTGGTTACACATAATTTGACAGAACGACATTTTATTGACCGTATTTTGTCAGCGATACATTCTTGAAATGTAATGATAGCAACGCATTTTTAAAACGGATTATTTCGGGTGATGAAAAACAGATTATATAAAACAATGTAGACCAAAAAAGATTCTAGACAAAACTAAATGAAACTTTAACCACTCCAAAAGCCGGTTTGCATCGAAAAAAGTAATCCTGTGCATTTGGTGTGATGGGAATGGTGTTCTATACTATGAACTACTATTACATAACTTAATGTTAAATTCGAACAAGTACCGCTTTCAACTTGTTCGATTAAAGGTAGCGATCGACCAAAAGCATCCGAAAGTGGCAGATCGAAAAGGCGTAGTCTTCCTCCTGGACAACCAAGACCGCATGTGTTTTTACAGACATGACAAAAATTGGTTAAACTAAGTGTGATGTCCTACCTCATTCATCGTATTTCTTAGACTTAGTTCCCTTAGATTACCATTTAATCCAGTTGCTACAAAATTCGCTTAACAAGAAGAACTTCAGTTTATTGGAAGATTTAAAAAAATCACCTCGAACCCATTAAAACAGAACAGGACACCAAGTTCAGTGAGAGAGGAATAAGAAAGTTATTTGAAATATAGCAGAAGGTGATACAACAAGATGGCATATATGTCATAATTTTTAAAAAAAAAAACAGAACTTAAAAACTCTACAAAGGTTTATTTCATCCAATATATTCAATGTAAACAAGGAAAAAATATTTCAAATATAAAAGATGTAAGTTGAATTTTGTAAGTTACTGCGTATTTTAAAATTTATGATAATATAATCTACTTTGATATAATTAGAACAATTGTTATCAATTATTCACTTAGTTGTTTCGTCGAGTGTGAATAATTTCAATTGGAATTATAACAGTACGATCATTCGAAGATAAAGATAACATTAATGTATTTAACTACAATAAGAGTTTATCTATAAAAGATTAATAATTATCTGTGTTCTTAAATACTTGAAAAATAATTAAATATTTATGAGAAACAAACATAATATGATTTCTTTTTCATTAGATCAATAAATATTGATAGCGATAAACACAACTATCGGAATTTACTATTATTTAGTTAAATACAAATCGTTAGTCGATTAATAAAATACAAATATATTTCAATGCATAATAAAAGATACATTTTTATGAAAATTAATAACCTCACAATATTCAAGCTATAATTTAACATTAAAAATAAAAGTATAATTACGAGTTCTCATTACATTAATTTTAAAATAGAGCAATATTTGCTGTTCACTCCAAGAATTTGCTACATTTTCTTGACATTCATTTAATTAGATTAGTAGTTATTTTCACGGTCATAAAAGTTAGTTCATTTAATAATGAATATATGTAAAATAAATGCATGTCGTCAGACTATTTTCAAGAATGTCCCAAAAGTGTTTAGTTGGGTCAAAGTTAAGTTATTCTAATGGTGTTTGGATTATTTTTAAACAACTATACATATGTATATATATATATATATATATATATATTCTTCTTGTTGGAATTCTTGGGATCCGTGGAATAAATGTAAGCTGGTTTATTATAATATAATTTATTTAATAAAGAGAAATAAGAAACACTTAATCTATCTGTACAATGATATCGAGAGCATGTCGGAGCAGCTCAGCGTACCGTCTCCAGCGGTAGCGCAATGCAATCCAAAAACTATACTGTAGTATACACATGTACAGGTGACTTACACACGCATACTCTGGTAGTTATACTATAGGAGCGTTTACAACGCTTTACTCTATGATACGATGTAAATGTACCTTATTTTCAACACTTCTGATTATTGCCTATTATAATTTAAACTTTACAAAAAAAAAATCTTTTGGTAAATTAGCTTTAGATTATTATCAAGTACACCTGGGTCTCTTTTTATGCAATAGATACGTTCCGCAAAAAACCGCATTAAAAAAATCGCACAAAAAAAGACTTAACTTACATTGAAAAATTAGAGATACGTTCCGTAATTTTCAATAACCGCATAAAACCAAAGCAACAAGATGTAATTACTTTAAAATTCGCATTAAAAATCAGGAAATAAAGAATGCCTAAAAAGAATTGATAAAAAAAGAGCTTTTTTAATATATTTTTTTTAAATTATTTAATTTTGTTCAAAGAAATATGTACATATGTGTGATATATTTTACATTTTTTCATATATATTTTAATCATCATCGCAATAATAACTACATTATTTAGAATAAAAAAAAGAAAATAAAAAATATACTGAATAGCTGCACTGTTTTTAAGACATGTAGGCCAAGTCTTTTTCCAACAGGCATTTAAAGTGTGTGGTTTTATTTGAGCAATAGCAAATGCATCATGATTTATAAAGTCAAAGGTAGAAATTTTTTCAAAGAGTCAGTTACTGTTATTGACTCATTTTCTAGTTCATCCAATATGAATTGAAAAGTGCGTTTAACGTAATATTGTTAAAAGTTGCAATTATGCCTTGATCTAATAGCTGAATAATTCTTGTTGTATTGGATGGAAAAAACATCACCTTCACATTTGAATGTTCTAAATGAGGATGATCTGGTACGTTGTTAACATGTAATAAAATTTTGAAAACGAGACCTTTTTGCTTCATATACGTTTCCACTGCTGATAAAAAACAATTACTAAACCAGTCAGTAAATATTGCAGTTGTCACCCAAGTCTTTGTATTAGCAATCCAATTGTATCTGCAGTTGTTTTTTTATCTTTGCCATTTTGAGCGCGTGGTCTTAGAGATCGATTTACGATAAGAGGTTTCAGCATCCGATCTCCCGATGCATTGGTACAAAGTAACAATGTTATTCGATCTTTGCTTGCTGTAAACCCACTGGCTTTTTTCTCAAACTTCTCGATAAAAGTTCGACTAGGCATTTTTGTTCAAAACAATCCTGTTTCATCAGCATTAAATACATAGTGTGAACAGTATCCACTATCTTCAATCATTTTAACTCACTCTTCTGGAAAATTTTTAATAGCTTCTTTATCTGCCGATGCAACTATTATATATATTTGTAACATTTTCAATCCCGAATAAAAAATGACAGTGAAGATAAAAGAAACTCAGCACGCTAGATTATGCTTTTTGAGTTTCAACTTGGACATAATGCAACAATGGCAGTCGAAATTATCTGTCAATCAAGGAGCACTGATGCAATAAAAATTAGAAAGTGTCAAATGTGGTTCAAAAAAATCTCGTTTCGGAAATTTAAACATTAAAGACTTACCAAGGTCAGATATACTAGAAGTGATTGACAGTGAGGAGATTAAGGCTGTCATCGAAGAAGATCAAAGGTAAACGGTACGGGAGATACTAGCACAAAGATTCGAAATGCATCTTGAAGTTGTTCATAAACACTTGAAAAAATGAGAAAGGTGTCAACTTGCTGCAATTGTTTACCTCATAAATTATTCAAGCAGAATCTCACGCAGCTTGTACCAATATGCTAGTCATTATTGATTTGAGAGCAATGCGAGGAATTTTTGAAACTTGTTATTTTACACGGGATGAAAAATGGATTCTCTACGTCAACACATAACGCAAGAAGCAGTGGTTGAAGGCGAATAAACTCCCAATTTCTACACCAAGAACTGGATTACACCCCAAGAACATCATTTTATGCATTTTGAGGGATATAGGGGCGTAATTCATTTTGAATTATCGGATTATGGACAGACAATCGCAACAGACGTGAATGTGAATTGTGTACAGTTAGATGTTTGAAAGAGGCTTTGGCCATAAAAAAACAGCATTTTAAAATCGAAAAAGGGTTATTTTACACCAACATAATGCTCGATCTCACGTTTCAAGGAAGACAATTGAAATAATAAATGAATTTACTTGGGAACATCTACCTCACTCACCATATTCTTTGGATATAGCATTAAGCGATTATCATATACTTAGATCTCTACAATATTTTTTCAATGAAAAAATTCACCGAACGAAAGAAGACATAGAAAATGATAGTAAAGAATTTATTAGTACTAAAAATTAAATGTTTTTCGAAATGGGTTTTAAAAATTTCATAGGACAGATGGAGAAAGGTTTTTAGAAAATGAAAGAGAATATGTAATTGATTACAAATGTTGTGTGTTTTATTTTTTCTTTTTCTAAAACTATTCGCAAAAAAAGGCAAACTTAAGTGACAACTAAATAAATATATATATATATATATATATATATATATATATATATATATATATATTGGGAATCGACAAACAACGTGTTAAATAAATATTTAATATTTGTAATCTTTAAAGATATAAATTCTTTAATAAAAATTTCCATCATCATTTCGTTTCGATTACTTAATTGAAAAAATCCCGATATAAAGTGCAAATACTTAAACTTTCAATAGAATTATCATCATATTATTAATTATCATGCGATAGTGTAAATAAAATAATCTACTTGTTACTAATAACATTTATAAAAACATTGAAAAATGTACTCAAGTCTAAAAATAAAATACGTATTTACAAAAAAATTAAAATCGATACGCGTAAAGATTCTAGCTCAGAAAACTCAAACGCAGTATTCTTTAATATTTAAATATATACATATCCATTTTGTACATAAACACACACATATATATATTGAGTTAAACTAAAAGTACTTTTGAATTGTATACCAGAAATTAAATTCACACCTACGCTAGTAATAAAATAATTTATCCAATTAAGTATTCTTCATTTTCATCGATTACTTAGTCATATTTCGGGGAGATTTATTATTCCATCGACGTAACATATTGTTCGATTGAAAAACAACTCGAGGTGGTTTTTGATAAACACAAAAAATATTGAAAGATTTTACCGTATAAATAATTTCGAAGTTATTAGAATAAATATTAATCCGAAGATGTAATATCTGGTTAATATGATGGTTCGCATAAGACATTCACATCACATTGCTACAATATCTTTCTAGTAGTTGAAGACACATGTGTAGTTCGATTTTTTTAAGCACTTTTGCTAAAGTTCCTCATAATTTGATCGTTAGTGATTTATATTATTTTGGTTTTGATAATAAAATCATTCGAGGAATTTAAACGTGCCTATTGAATTGTAATCAAGGCGTTAACATTTAAAACCCAGAGTCAATTGAAATATGAGTAATTTTGAAAGTATACCTGAGTCTGTTTTCATGCGGTAGATACGTTCCGTAGAAAACCGCATTAAAAAAATCGCACAAAAAAGACTTAACTTACATTGAAAAATTAGGGATACGTTCCGTAATTTTCAAAAACCGCATATAATCAAAGAGAAATTACTCTAAAATTCATATAAAAAAATCAAGTAATAAAGAATCCCTAAAAAAATTTCAAATATCTGCAAAAAGTTAATACAAAATAAAGTTTTTTTTTTATTCTTTAATTAACTATTTAATTTTATCGATGCAATATATACATATGTGTGATTTATTTTAGAATTTTTCATACATATTTTAATCATCATCGCAATAATAGACGCACTGTTTAGAATAAAAAAAAGTGAATAGCTGCACTGTTTTCAAGACATGTAGGCAAAGCCTTTTTCCAACAGGCATTTAAAGTGTGTGGTTTTATTTAAGTAATGCAACATGATTTATACAGTCAAAGATGGAATTTTTTTTCCAAGCGTCAGTTACTGCTATTGACTCATTTTCTAATTTATTCAAAATAAATTGAAAAGTGCATTTAACGTAATATTGTTAAAAGTTGCAATTATGCATTGATCTAATGGCTGAATAATGCTTGTAATATTGGGTTGAAAAAATATCATCTTCACATTTGATGATCTAAATATGGATGACCTGGTGCTTTGTTAACATGTAATAAAATTAATTATCGATGTCCATTTTTAAAAATTTCTCACGCTCACACAACGAATCAAAAAAAAGTGTTTGTTACTCTATTGACAGCTATGATTGATGCTATTCTAAAAAAATACAACATGTATACATAACAATCAATAGCGCCACCCTGCAGATTTCTTAACATTATCAATCAAAATCGGGCACGAACTTATACCACTTTTCAATATATATATACATATATATATATATATATACATATATATATATATATATATATATATATATATATATATATATATATATATATATATATATATAAACTATTATAATTGATATATTTACATTATTAAACCACATCGGAAAATCATTAAACAATTTATCGCAAATCGACAAATTAATATGCTTGATTATGTAAATTTGTTACATTCATGAATCATCATCAATGCTATCAGTAACATCATCATCCCTCGTCTAAAACCAAACACCTGCTATGCAAACTACAAATTAAAATTGATATCCACTAAAATAACCGACGTTATATGAAACTACAACGAACGTAATTAAAATTAATTAATTTAAAAATAATAAAAACAAAATAATGGTACGCTACTCACATAGAGATGTCATATTAGATTTTACGTTGAAATGATTGACTGTCTGTCTGTACTTCGTCAGTTCGACTTCAACACACACACACACACAAAACAATAACTTTTTTTAAGATTGTTAATTTTTGATATATAAAAACAGGATACGTTAACAGACCAAAACATGACCGAGCGAACAACATGCGTAGTCTGAACGTTTGCATTCGAATCAGTTACGAAATTGAATGAGGATCAGATCGTTTGTAATCCGAATACACATTATACAACCAAATTCATCATTTGAAACACTGACCACTAAACAATGATTGCTTAGTGGATAAAATTGTCTTTTATTCATTTTTTAATATTTTCTTTGTCATTTTGAGAAAATGAATAGATATAAATATAGAAAAAGATACAATATATAATCGCACAGATGTTTCGTAGTGAAAACTACGATCAACATTTTTACGGTAGTTTGTTTCTTTCTGATCTATAGCTTCGAATAATATTTAAGGCTAAAACAATTCCATCTGACTAACGTATGATTCTTTTCAACGTACCTTAACATCATGATCTTTAATGATGAAAGGACAAGCATTGCCGTGTATAATATAAGGACAGTAATATACTAATCTACAGTGCAAAAAACATACCATAAACACTGTATTACCGTTCTATTATACATTCGCATATTTTCATTGTTCGTCGACGAAGTTTCATATTCAAAAGCCAATGTTTATAAAAAATATATTTCAGTGTATCTCAAATTATTGCAGTATTGACGTGAAAATTAATGTTAAACATTTTCGAATTGGGTTGTTAGAGAGAACATGAAATTTACTATTAAAAATATTTGATGAATTTTTCATTATTTATATTCATTTATCAATAATTAATTATCAAAATTTTTATATGTATATATATATATATATATATATATATATATATATAGAGAGAGAGAGAGAGAGGTGTTTAAAAGTCTTGCATCGCCTTACAATTTTACGTTTCTTAAATATTTTGGAATAATCGAAAAAAGAGCATTATTTTAAGTATTTTCTAATTACCCTATTAGTGCTATTATCATTAATTACCTAACCTCTTAATTCCTGATGGAATTCTGCACTAATTTGACTAATAAATTGGCCCTAATTACTTATTTACAAGATTATGTGTTTCTAACGACAAATTTATTTTAAACGTTGTTTGACTTTATATGCAATTAAGATCTTATTATGAGGATTCACTGCATTTCTAGGCTGACAATATAAATCGTTTGCAATCTAAAACCATTTACTAGTTGTTCAAGTGTTGTTAAACTATCAAAATGTCGAAAAAGAAACGACAGGCCAAACTATCGGACGACGCAAGATATTTCATCATTTTTCATCATAAAGAAGGAAAATCCAGTCGTGAAATTGCAGCTAAAATTGGATGTAATCAATCCTCAGTAGTCAGAATAATCAAGAAGTATAAATGTACCGGAAAAATAAAAGATAAACCGCGAAGTGGGCGGTCTAAAAAAATTTCGACTCGGGATGATGGTGTGCTGCGAAGGACCAGTTTAGCAGATATAAGCCTGAATCAAAAGTTTTGACTAAATTATGGTCTGAAGTGACGGATGTAAATATTTGTACGTCTACAGTAAGAAAAATGCTTTTTAGTTTTGGACTTCAAGGATGTCGAGCCAGAAAGAAACAATTACTGTCAGAGAAACAGAGACTGCATCGTTTACGTTTGGTAAGAGAGCATAGAAACTGGACAATAGAGGATTGGAAAAATGTTCTCTTGAACGATAAATCGGCATTCAAGATTAATAATCATAGTGAAAATCCATTTGTAAGATGATTTTCTGCAGAAGAATTTTCACAAAGATATGTGTTGCCAACAATTAAGCATTCGACTTCAGTTATGGTGTGGGGTTGCATGTCTGTCAAAGGTATTGGTAGGCTGCAAGTTGTTACTGGAATGATGAATTCTCATTAATATATTGACGTTTTAACAACAAAGATGTTGACAAGTGTCAGAGATTTGTTTTGGTGAAGAGAACTTTGTTTTCCAAGATAATAACGCTCCTTGTCATAGGGCCCAGATTATAAAATCTTGGTTTGCCGATAATAACATTAGAAGATTGGGCTGGCCTGCACAATTCCTCGACCTCAATCCAATTGAGAACATTTGGCAATAATTTTCCACCACTGTTTCAAAGAGAAAATATTCAACAAAAAAAATGGTATGTGTACTTATATACACATGCCAGAAGTGAAACTACTTTTCAGTAAAGTAATAAAAAGGTACACGGACAAGCGTATGCCTAAAACTCAAAAATGAACAAATTCATCAGGATAAATCAAGTAAAAAAGGAGAAATCTAATAGGGAAAGAAGCGGTCAATACATGGAATAAAAATTTAAGTAGAATATGATAAATTATTTCATATTAAGTAAGATTAATATTTATTTTCAAATTAAAACTTTTATAAAATTATAAATTATGAAAATTTATTCGTTTTTGTTTAGAATTTATTCGATTTCCATTGCTTCCTCTGGTGGTGACTGAGTAGGTATAAACGATACAATTGGTTTTTGATAAGTAAAATTTTTGCGCAATAAACTTTACCATCTTAAATCCTATAAAAAAACATTTTTTTAATTACTATTATATTACTATTGTATAATATATAATATACAATTATATAAATGTTTTAAAAATAAAACATTTAAAGGTAATACTCACAAATAATATATAACTACAATAAATAGCATCTATTTAGATATTATTTAAAGATAATTGATAATTTTATAACACCTCGTAAAATTCAATAAATCATTAAAATGACACCTGAAAACAAAGAATTCATAATAATTTTAATATAACATTTTTTTAAAGAAGTGTAGAATAATTTGATCATAATTATAAATAAAATTATTATAAGAAATTGTTACAAATACAACAGATAACCTTAAACTGTATAGGTTTCGATACATTTTAAATACCACGTGTTTTTAATAGTATTTCTTTTATCTGATAAATAGAATAAATGTATATACATAATGTTATATATACTATATCTATATATTGGTATACATGGCCACAACCTCAATTTCACGTTGATTTGATAAATTAAACACACACACACACACACACATTTTCACGTCTGTAATAAATATAATACAAATTTCATAATCTTTCATTTCGTACCTGTTCGTTTTCAACACGAATGTTTACTACACTGGAATATTTCTCAGTCACTATTCGTTTCCCACCGCTGAGAAACGTACTCGTCTGTTGGTATTTTTAAAATTCTCTCCGTTGACTGATCGGTATCCTTAAGGATATTATCTCTTCCGTATCCACTAATTCCTGCAAAAGAGAAACATCGACTTTCTCATTTAAAGCTTTCCAAAATCAAATTAAAAACAATAAAATATAATCAAAATTGGTGAAAAATTGTAACCGTCGTCATCATAGGCGGACGTAGTATTATTAATAATTTCTAATAATTACAACTGTACATAATATCGCAAGTACTAAGAGCACAAAAGAGGTAAATATTTTCTATTTAAATTGAAATTATGTATAAATTAAATCCATATATGGAATGAACGAATTAAAGATCATCGATACAATATTTGTATTAGAAAATTGAATGTATGTAGCTCTTGTGTTATTAGGAAAAATAATAATTTTATTAATCTTTACATCTATATTGATTTTATTTACACCTATTATGTATACACACACACATATATATATATATATATATATATATATATATATATATTTATATATAGTACAACTTCAAATCATCTCAATTGATGTATGTTTGAATTTTTCACTGTCGTCCTTAACACTACCAAATGTGACTACAAACTTTATAAATGAAATATTGTCGCATGCAAACGGTAAAGTTGGATAAACATTCAATTCTGCTGGACGGTCAGATGATTTTAATATTTTGAATAAAGTAAATGTAGAATAGACGGTTAACAAACGAGTAAAGAAATATAGACTTCTAGAATTGGATATAAGGTACATGTTGCATATTTTTTGTTTTTTTTAAAAAAAAAAAATAATCTTCATGCATTTGTAACACATTTTTGGAATTCTAAAGACTGATTTATTGTAAAAATTGATATTATTCGATGTATTTGTGAATTTATCGTGCGAAAGAACTTTTATCTAATTTTATTAAAAACCTTTAAAATCAATAATTATACTCATCAACTCTCACAAGTATGAACTTAAAACTGAAAATTATAGAAAAATATAATAATATTTTCCAATGATTAACGGAAACGTGAAAAGCGGATATAAACGTCAATGAATTGTATTTTTTCGTATTTGTTTAGGCCGAATAATTCGTAAAATTCAATACAGATTTGAAATGTATTCATTTATTGTGGAAAAGCGAATATTTTTCGTAGAAAATCATAACAATTAAATTAAGACTGTTATATATTTTACGATTTTCAAATCAAGTGAAAAATCTTAGTTGTTTTTATCGTTTTACATCCAGCACACACTACATGACGAAATAGAATATATTTTTCTAGACATATTTAAATAGTTTGAAGTAAATTACAATTAAGTTCTTTTTGTATTTCATTTAGAAAAAGAAATATACACCGTCATTAATCGACTAACAAATCTTACAATTGATAACTTTTTGATAGAGCTCTTTGAATTAAGGGATGGTAGTGATTTATTTGTTTAAAATACATAAGTAAAAGTACGAAACTCTACCGTTAATCTCATAAAGATTAATGAACAAAAATTATCATTTGTGCATATTCACATTACTTGTTTGAAATAGGGACGTTAAATTTGAAAATGTATAAATTTGTAGTAACGAACCTGATTTTTTATTCTATTTATTTTCACACAGAGGACAATTATTATCACTGGAAATATGATGAATGATAGCGTTAAAAGAGTGGATAAAACGATTTCAGTAATGCTCCAGCTCCAGCTGCTTCTGCTGTAGTACGTCGAGTCTGCGAATAAAATTAAACAGCATTCAGATTAAAATGTGAAATGTCGAAACGAAATGAAAAGGACTACAAACACACAATGTGTTTCAGTAATGATACGATAATTTCAAATATTTGTATATTTTGAAACACACACACATATAACAAAGGATTTTGACGTAATGAAAAATATTTTTTTTATGAAAACTTTTACGTCGATAGTAAAATTTAATATAAATTTCATGATTTTTTACTTCGTACCTGTTTGTTTTATAACATGAACATAATGTACACTGGAATATTTTTCAGAGTCACTACTCGCTTCACACCGTAGAGTACCGGACTCGTCTGCTGGCATTGTTAAAATTGTCTCCGTGCACAAATCATTCTTCGTACTGCACGCGGTTGTCGTGAACAATGATTCCTGTAGAAGAGAAACACCGACTCGCTCAGTTAAGGTTTTTACAAATCAAATTTAGAAAAATTAAATGTAATGTATATTAAGAATGCTAATGGCTATTAAAGTACATTGTATCGCAAGTACTGAATGCATAGAAGAGACGAAGATTTTCTATTTGCATTGAAATTATATATAAACTCAATCTTTATTTTAAATATATGAATTAAACGTCAACAATATAAATGTTAGTATAGCTGGGTCTCTTTTTGTGCGGACTATTTTAATGAGATTTTGAAGTTACGCGATTCATATTTCTTCTTAGTACCTTTTATGCCGATTTTTTTAAGAATTCCTTTAAGCGGTTATTTAATTCAACAAAAAGCTCTTCAGTTTTATGAACAAATGAAGGAATCAGAGATATTTACATCTGTTTCTCAAACTGATAAAGGATTTTTGACTAGCAATGGATGGTTAACCGGGTTTTAAAAAAGGAATGCGTTGCATAAGGTGAAGATTACGGGCGCGATTGCATCGGCAGATGAAGAAGCTGTTAAAAATTTTCCAGAAGAGTTAGCCAAAATGATTAAAGACGGTGGATATTGTTCACAACGAGTATTTAATGCTGATGAAAAAAAAACATATATCAAGCAAAAAGGTCTCGATTTCAAAATTTTCTTAATTGCTAACAACGCACCAGGTCATCCATATTAAGAACATAAAATTTAAAGATGATGTTTTTTTCACCCAATACAACAAGCATTATTCAGCCATTAGATCAAGGCATAATTGCATTTTTTAACAATATTACGTTAAACGCACTTTTCAATTTATATTGAATAAACTAGAAAATGAGTCAATAGCAGTAACTGACGCTTGTAAAAAAATTTCTATCTTCGATTTTATAAATCATGTTGTTTTTACTATTACGCAAATAAAACCATACACTTTAAGTGCCTGTTGGAAAAAGGCTTGGCCTACATGTCTTGAAAACAGTGCAGCTATTATTGCGATGACGATTCAAATATGTATGAAAAATTCTAAAATAAATTACAGATATGCACAAATATAATAAATATAAATACAAATATATATATATATTAGGTTGGCAAGTATCTCCCTTCCGCTTTTTTTTTCTTTTTTTTTTGAACATAGCTGCAAAATTCAAAAGACCAGAAGGCGGAAGGGAGATATTTGCCAACCTAATATATATATATATATAAATTGTTTTGAATAAAACTAAATAGTTAATTAAAAAATAAAGTAAAAAAAGATTTGTTTTTTATTAATTTTTGCAGATATTTGAAACTTTTTTTAGGCATTCTTTATTTCCTGATTTTTTATGCGAATTTTAGAGTAATTTCACTTTATAGCTTTGGTTTTATACTGTTTTTGAAAATTACGGAACGTATCTCTAATTTTTCAATGTGAGTTAAGTCTTCTTTTGTGCAATTTTTTTTAATGCGCTTTTCTGTGGAACGTATCTACCGCATAGAAAGAGACTCAAGTGTATCTAAAAATCGAATGTATGTTGCTTTTGTGTCATTTCGAAAATATTTATTTATGAAATTATTCATCCATATTGGTTTAATTTACAGTTATTGCATACACACACACACACACACACATATATATATATATATATATATATATATATATATATATATATATATATATATATATATATATATATATATATATATATATATATATATATATATATATATATATATATATATATATATATATATATATAATAATATATATATTTATGTATGCATATGGATGATATAGGAACATCATTTAAAAGCTTATTCGAATTTTCGCAGCTCTAAATGCATATCAGACTTACAGGTATTTTTCTTAAAAATTATTTCACATATGTATATAAATATTATACGTTAGACATGAACAACGTTCTTCAGAAGTTGATCAAAAATTCACTCTAGCACACAAATTTTTCAACAATGTTTAACATACTTCCAAGAGAATTCTTCTACTGATTTTATATATCAATTTAAGATCAAATACATGATGTATATAAATTATATTACTCATACCAAAAATGAAACAACAATCGAATCAATGGCAACATTGGTATAATTAAGCATAAAAATAAAATAATTATAAAAAGATTATCGAAAAAATCCTCTTATCATTTTTCTGAGATGCTAATAGAAATTTTCTATTAAATTATCTCTTAATTAGTTTAATTATAATAAAGACATATTGTTCTAAATTTCTGGTCGGATGATGTAAAAATATTTATTAAAAAGATTAAATTTAAAAAATTCCAAAGTAATTTTTATAAAAACAATATACGCCGTCATGCTGAGATTAATTTAATAATAAAAATTCATATTTAAATAACAAGATGTCTAATAAGCAAGTTATAACACTAGATAGACTATTTTAGAAATTTCGGCGTCAATAACTTTTGTACCTGTATGATGGCTTTAAATTATCGACATTCAAGATGCAAAGGTGTTCAAATGTTAGTTTTCTCCTATGTATATGAAATTAAATAGACATATGTTGTACACATATACAACGAAATGATTTAATATTAAAATACTCACATTCAGTTTCGTTTCTATCGAATCGTTTCTGATGAAATACCAATCGATGCTTTCGATGGGCGAGAACGACAATACGACGCACTTAACAGTCATCTTCATGTTGTACTCGTATTCGTGTTGAATCTGCACTCGAGGTTTGTCTGAAAACAATGGACTTATGTGTAAACTGATCATAATTTTGTAATAAAAATATCGACTCGATTCTATTTCATCGAATCAAATTAACTGACTACCACACTTGGAATTCAAAACTAATTCCGGTTAATGATTCAAAAAGTAAAAACAAGTGAAATGCATTTTACACAAATGAATTTCAACCCCAACACCACAATTGCTTAAAATGTTTAATAATCACTTATTGTTCACATATTATTTACAATTATATAGTCTATAATTATATCGTCTAATGCATTTCGATTGCGACGCCATCATCATCAGAGTCTTTCTGATGATGGCGTTACAATTGAAATGCATTAGACGAATAATTATAGACTATATAATTTATAAATAATAAGTGAACAATAAATGATTAATAAACACTTTAAATTATTGTGGTGTTTGGGTTAAAATTCATTTGCGTAAAGTGAATCAGCCACAGTTCCAAAACAACAAATAAAATTGAAAAAAAAACTGAAGGAAACTCAAAACAAACGTAGATAATATAATAACTTTTTCATCGGAAAAGCAGTGTGAGTTAATGAAATTTAGTGAATAAATCGAACGATTTTGTCGATTTTTGCATTCCGAAACTCACCTACAATATAAAAAAAAACAGGATTAAAAAATATTGTAAAAGACTAGGAATTGTTTTAATAAAGCAAAATATTTATTGTAAAAAACTAACAGATGTATTGATACGAATGTCGAATGACATTCTGATTGAAATTTCGTATGTAATTTTTAGATATACGAAAGTGAAACGTCTATTTATCTAGAAATAGGAACGACTACAAAATGACAAATTCAAATTTGGAATAGGATTGAAAATATTCAGTTTCATTGAAATAATCGACTGAAGAGAATATGTTGCAGAACGTTTGAGACAACTAGTGGATGTAAAAAGAAAAAAAAAGAATTAATACTAATTACACTTTTTATCTTTTGTCAATTTCAAAGAATAAAATTTTCAACACGTTCGAAGCAAGTACAAGACAAATAAAAGGTTTTTTTTCTAGATTTGATAAAACTTAATAAAAATAGTTGTCAAGTCAGTTATTAATTTGTACATTATAAGTGATATTTAGATTCAGTATACACCTGGGTCTGTTTTTATTTGGTAGATCGTTCCGCAGAAAATCGCATTAAAAAAATCGCACAAAAAAGACTTAACTTACATTTAAAAATCATGGATACGTTCCATAATTTTCAAAAAACGCATAAAACCAAAGCTACAAAGTGAAATTACTCTAAAATTCGCATAAAAAATCAGGAAATAAAGAATACTTAACAAAAATTTCAAATATCTGCAGAAAATTGATACAAAACAAAGCTTTTTTACTGTATTTTTTAATTAACTATTTAATTTCATTTAAAGCAATATGTACATATGTGTAATTTATTCTAGAATTTTTCATACATATTTTAAACATCATCGTAATAATAGTTGCACTGTTTAGAATAAAAAAAAGAAATAAAAAAGACACTAAATAACTGCACTGTTTTCAAAACATATAGGCCAAGCCTTTTTCTAACAGGTATTTAAAGTGTGTGGTTTTATTTAACTCGTAGCAAAAACAACATGATTTATAAAGTCAAAGATAGAAAATTTTTTACCATCGTCAATTACTGTTATTGATTCATTTTCTAGTTTATCCAATATAAATTGAAAAGTGCGTTTAATGTAATATTGTTAAAAGTTGCAATTATGCCTTGATCTAATAGTTGAATAATGCTTATTGCATTGGGTGAAGAAAACATAATTTTTACATTTGGACGTTTCAAACATGTATGATCTGGTGCGTTGTCAACAAAAAATTTGAGAGCTTCTTCATCTGCCGATGCAATCGCGCCCGTAAACTTCACCTTATGCATTGCATACCTTTTTAAAAAACTGGTTAACCACCCTTTGCTAGCCGAAAATTCCTTATCAGTTTAAAAATCGGAAGTAAATGGCTCTGATTCCTTTATTTGTTCATACAACTGAAGAGATTTTCGTTGAATTAAATGACCGCTTAAAGAAATTCTTAAAAAAAATCATATAAAATGGTACTAAGAAAAAAATATGTATCGCATAAAAATAATCTGCACAAAAACAGACCCAGCTGTACTTTGACAAATCATTTTAAACGTTTTACACTTAAAGAACGTTTCCAAATTGTGGAAATATATTTCAAAAAACAGAGTTTTGTTCGCCAAACTTATACAGCACAAAATGTTGTTCGATGATAAAGCTCATTTTTGGAGTGAGACCAATACTAAAGTGATTCACGAGAGCTCGTTACATCTAGAAAAATGCACCATATGGTGAAGATTTTACGCTGATGGCATTATCGGACCTTATTTCGTTCGAAATAAAGGCGGAGAGTGCGTTACAGTCAATGGTGTACGATACAGAACGATGACCAAAGATTATTTGTTTCCAAATTTGCATGACATCGATTTGGAAGAAATGTGGTTACAACAAGATGAAGCCACGTGCCATACTTCGATCGAAACAATCGAGTTATTCAAACAAAAATTCGACGATAACGAGTTATCTCCAGAAATGGACCTGTGATTTGGCCTCCTTGTCGTATAATTTGACGCTTCTGGATTATTTTCTGTGAGAATATATAAAGTCTTTGGTTTATGCTAATAAACTAGCAACGGCTGAAAAAGTGAAATTGGACTGACAGAGTACGGTATGTCAGAAGTGTCCATGGCTCACATATACTCGAAATTACTTTTAAATATCAATTCCATAAAATGATCTTTTGAATATTACTAAATAAATGATTATCCAATCAGTATGTTTTTTATTTTCATTTAAAATTCTATCACGCTTAAAAAACACTCTTTATAAAAATATTCCTTTTGTTTGCTTTCACATTAAATCAATTGGATTTTACTCAAAATAAGTGTGAATATTTATGTCTTTGTCATCATGCATTAATTTCATAATAACAATTTGGAATATAAGTTTCCATGGAATGGAGTACAAGGTTAAAAATTGGACATATGGAACAGAACGTTAACGTTCTATCTACTTTATGACATTTTTAATTTATATTCGAATTGATTCGACTAAAAATGCATTAGATTTGCGACAGGAACATTTTCAGTACCAAAAATTGTTATCAATATAAAGTACGTTCGAATTGATTAAAAACAATTCCTGATTAGAATACTCACCCGTAATAGTCAGTAACATTTCGCTGGTTCCTATATTATTCGTGGCGTTGCAACGAATCTTGCCGAATGCAGACAGCAATAATGTAAGATTAAACATCATTGTTTGTCGATCGAACTTCGTCTGCAACATAGAAAACGAATGTAAATTAATGAAATTAATGAATTGAAAAACTTGTATTAATTAAAAACATGTGCAATGAAATGAAAAAAAATACATACTAATGTTGTCGATATCTTCTCCGACCTGTTGGCGGCTTCGTAGATACACTCGACGTTCGAAGGTAACGGGTTCGACACTGCACTGCACTTAAGATGGATCATTTCGTGATATCCGTATGTTTTGTTTTGATCGAAGTTCGAACACGACAGCAATGGTTTTCCTAGTAGTGACAAATTTTATTTGTTATTCGCTGATTTTTCAATATCGGTGAATGACGAATAAAAATGTGAATCGGAAAAGGAAAATTTAGAACTTTTATGATTGTCAATTCCCAGTCAAGTTATGTCTCTTTCCAATCTACGTACGAGTTATTCTTGGACTTTTTGTAAAGTTCCAATTAAAAATTTCTATTATCCACCAGTATTTTTGTTATATGAAAAATTCATAATTTACATTTTTTTACATTAATTATTACATATGTTATTTTTTTCGAAACCACACATTCCCTTTTTTATCTGTACATTTTTTCACAAACATCTATTTTTCATGCTTACTGTGTTGTCTACAATCATTGAATTATTCTAACATTCAATACCATATGTAAAAATAGACATCCAAAAAAAATCTAAAACTATTCTTATTTTTAACTAGAGTTAGATAAAAATAACACAAAATAAATTTATAAATCAGAAAATTTAAATAAATTCCATTGCACTTGTACATGAAAAGGATAATAAAATTAAATGATATCAATTCAGAAGAAATTTTCATATTATCAATTAGGACATTCCTTAATGTTTGAAGTAGAAATAAATTAGTCGATGCATCTTATTTATTCGCATTTATAGTACAAAAAAATCTTACTTTTTGAAATAATTCAGCTACTCCAGACAACATAAAGACGCATGGATAGATAAATGTTAGGAAAAACATTTACAAGATAAAAAGAAAACAAAAGTTACAAATATAGTAACAAAATTGAAAATTTTAACATGGAAATTTGCTTGGTTATATAGAAAGAGAAAAATACATAGATAAAAAACGAATTGTATTAGAAATATAAATATATAAAGAGATCTCAAAAGAGAACTATAAATAAGTGTGACAAAAATGTGAGAAAATTCTTTTAGAATGGATTGAAAAAGGAAGGCACTGAGTCTTCAAAAATGGACTAGTATGGATAAGCTTTTCATCCTTCATTTCATATAAATATATATATATATATATATATATATATATATATATATATATATAAATTATTAGATCATATTGTATTTTAAAATATAATATATAGATATATATATATAAGTGAACAAAATAAAAGATAATAAAATATAAATACCTTCAATGGCGACATCGATTTGACCGCAACTTTTCGATTCTTTCTCGACTCGACATTCGTAATTTCCTGTTTTCGCGTATTTGACGTCTGTGATTATCAACAGCGATCTATGAGAGTAACTTGTGGCGTAATTGACAATAAAATAATCTGTAAATAATAATAATAAAATTAAATAATAATATAAATAGAAAAAATAACAGAAAACTTAGAATAAAAATTATCAAATCGTACCTTTTGGTAGTTGGTTTGTATCCAACAAACTATTGTTGAAATACCATTCTATTTTGTTGTTGTATTTTTGCTTCGTTGCACCGCACTCAAGTGTCATCTGGCTGCCTTCATAGATGGATTTGTTCCTTTCATTATACCACATGTCACATCCCTTGTTCAAGTCTATAAAATTGAAATGATTTTGAGAGATTTTTTATTTTAACCGTGGGTTTTATTATATTATTGAGTTAAACATTAACTTCTAACAAAACAAACAATATTTCTTTGTGCATTTAGAATATTTTTATATTTGTAAATTTGAATATCGTTCAATCTACATAAAATATCCTTCCTTTGCATTTTTTTTTAACTTTCATATTTTTGTAAATATGTTTTCAATTGCTGTGATCGATTTTGAATGTTTCTTTTTTAAAAAAATATTTCTTTTATAGACTTAATTATGAAATATACAAAAAGCAATGGTTGCATATTCTGCTGTACTTAAAATATATCTACACCATTCATATTTTTGATTAAATAAAGTGAATTTCTAAATAAAGTGAATTAATTAAAACCTATCTCACCTGTAACGAATACCTTTAGTGTTTCATATCTTCTTCCGTGTCTGTTTTGTGCTATGCAATAAAATTTTCCAGACTGTTTGGCGGTTGTGTTGTACGACAGCACCGCGTTTGATTCGATCTGCTTCTGCAAGAATTGTGAACGGATTTTTATGTAATACATTTTTTTATGAAATTTTTCTCTTAAGATTATTGTTTTTTTTATTGTACTGAAAAATGTTTTACTTAATTTAAAAATGACATAATACAGATGTTTTTGAATTCATTATTGAAAATTAAATTTTATTTAAATATAAATAGCTTAAATGTTTGAATATTTTTTTCACTTACAATAGGATTATATTAAATAAAATATGTATTCGTTAAACACACATACCTTCTAGTTTTCAAAATTATTTTTTGTTTCAATGTTGCCTAACTTGTAAAAGTATTTGATATATAAATTTATGACCTATGCGGTAAAATGATGTTTTAATGTTTACATTGTTTTCTAGTGATTTTTTTTGCTTTTTTGACAGATTCGTATGTGAGACTACTAACACATCCTTTTAATTGATAGCACAATAATTTATAAGTATGTATAATACTTATTATAAAAAATATACTATGAAGTATATTGATCCCCATTTGGGGCTCATGGAATGTGCTATGATATAAAATTGATAATATTTAAGTATTTTAGTAATTCATAGTTTTTTTTTTTACTTTTGCGATTTTCGGGGGAGTATTATACTGGTGTGAAGGTGAAAATCTAAATCTATATATGCTAAATCACAGGTTTTTAGAAATAAAAAGAAATTTACATTTTAACGACAATAGTTCCATAATAATTGCCATGGAAAAGAAAGATAAGCTATTTAAAATTCGACCTGTGATTGACGAATTGAATTCAAATTTTAAAAATTTCTGAATATTTACTCAAAAACTTTCAGTTGATGAGCAAATGATAAGATATTACGGACACCACTTTTTGAAACAATTTATTAGAGGAAAGCCAAACAGATTTAATTTCAAACAATTTTAACAATTTCAAACAATTTCAAACAGATTTAATTTCAATCAAAAAAGTGCTGCTCTGAACCTGGGTATTGTCTTCATATGGATATTTATGAAGGTAAATGCAAAGAAGAACAAATTGTGAGTGGTGTATGAGCCTCTATAATAATGAAGATGATTTCTTTTCTGCAGTATACATTAGAATATGAAATATTTTTCGACAACTTCTTTACCAGCTTTGAATTATTATTGAAATTGCAAGAACGTAATATAAAGGCGACTGGAACAGCACGGTATAATAGAATGAATAAGTGTCCCTTGAAATCTGATAATATAATGAATTATGATGAAAGTAATAAAATTTTTTTCATTGATTTGGAATGACAATAACTGCGTCAAAGTTCTGTCAAATTATTTAGGACTACAACCTTTAGAAAAAGTGAAAAGATATTCTAAGAAAGAAAAGAAAGAATGTCGAGCGGATAAACCAAACATTGTAGGGCAATATAACAAATATATGGGTGGGGTTGACAAGCTGGACTGGAATGTCCAAAAGTATCGCATTAAATTTAGAGGAAAGAAATGGTATTTTCCTCTTTTTACAAATGCCATTGATATTGCTGTTGTTAATGCTCATGCTCTTTATACTGCTTTGAATGAAAACATCTCGTTATCAGACTTCAGACGCAATACTGCAAGAACATATGTGAAAAAATCATTATCCAATCGTTAAGTCACTGGAATATCTAGTTCAAGCATAACAAGGAAATGCCGTGTACCTGCAGGTGTTAGATTTGATCCAATTTAACATGTATTGAAAAGGACCTGTGAGGGAAAACAGAGTAAATGTGCCATATGTGGCACAAATGTCCCCAAGCAGTGTAGAAAATGTAATATAGGACTATATGTCGAATGCTTTCCTGTTTGGCATAGAACATGAGTTTTTCTTGTGTTTGTAATACTTTTTGTTTTTTCAAAATATTTGTAACTGGAAATTCCATGAGCCCCAAATGGGTATCAATAAAAATGTTAAAAAATAACTATTGTTTTTAAATATACAAGTAAAGTAACCTAAATTCCATTATCTAATTCCATTTTCAACCCTAATACACCAAAAATATTAAAAAAAATTTGAAAGTTAATGGGTTAATTAAAAATGTAGTATAAAAACTGGTTTATATCGAAGAACGAATCTTGTTGAATGTTGTTTCAATTTAATTGGAAGAGTAAAGATGAAACTAATAGAACATCGTGATTTTTTACAACCGTGCTGCAAATAATTACCTTGTGTGTAATAATCAAGCTAATTATTAAATTAAGAATAAAGAATTTCCACAATGATGGTGATAAATACTTATATTGGGGG
This sequence comes from Neoneuromus ignobilis, assembly GCA_029203775.1. Taxonomy (NCBI): domain Eukaryota; kingdom Metazoa; phylum Arthropoda; class Insecta; order Megaloptera; family Corydalidae; genus Neoneuromus; species Neoneuromus ignobilis. The sequence continues at coordinate 31,491,515 of CP092094.1, read as the reverse complement.
GAAAAACATGCTTTTCTATTTTAAACTGCAGAATAGTAAGTAGAATTACAAATGAATTCGTGTCATTAAATATGCATTGCAGTGTAAATTAATACACTCGACATTTGAATATAATAAACGCTATATCAATACTAAATAAATGTCTTTTAAGTAAACTAAATAACCTCTAAAAAAACACTGATTTATTTTATATATAAACAAAATATCGGTAAATGATATAAATTATATTCGAAATGTTTTAAAATATATTTACTGACGTTAGTACGTTTGTAGTCTTTTGTAAATAAACTATAATAAATAATGTGCATCGAAAGTTTAAAAGTTAATTTATAAAGAGAATCGAAAACCATTGAGGCAATTTAATTTTTTTAATAAAATCACTTGACTAATCAACAGCGTGTATTTTTTTTAATTAAAAACAATGCATAATTAGAACTAAGAGTAAAGTATACTAGAGTACCAAGGATCGAAATCATTAACGTATTATATCGACGATAGTTTAAATGTTTTCGTTAATTCTTTAACATTTGGCAAAACAAAAAGTTTGATCTTGTCATGGTAAACTACAAAGAGCAATATAAAAAGCGTATAAAAACAATAAGAGAGATTTTGAAATCATTATTGAAAATTGAATTTTATGAACTTTTCAATGGGTAAATTAAAAAGACTGCATTAAAACTTTTTTACACTGATGAATGAACTTCATTCAATGGAGTTTCAATCGAAGTGAAATAAAAACGATAAACTGGCAGAAGTTTTACAGAACATTGTGAATTTTTACACTCGTATCTCAAATATATACGAAGGTATATCATTAATTAACTGAATATTAAAGCAATAATTAATCATTTCAACGATAATGATAATAAATATTCATATCTGGCAAGAAAATTATTCCCTACTCTAGACCAGGGGTCGGCAACCTATGACCCGTGAGTCACCTAGTGACCCATTTGATAATTTCAAGTGACCCACTTTAGTTCCGAAAATAAAGTATTGAAAATAAAATATTGATGAACAGGTCAAAAATGATTTGTTATCTTGTGACATAATTAGCATTGCAGTTGATGAAAGTACCGATATAAATAGTATTGGTAGGCTTGCAATAATTATTAGATTTGCATCAATAAATAGCTCGAATGTCAATGAAGAACTATGCGTTCTTGCTTCAATGAATGACACGACCAAAGGCACTGATATTTTTCGTCAAGTACAAGAGTTTACAAATTTCAAAAATGAGCAAGTATCAGATTTAAAAAGTAAATTGTTTTCCATAACAACTGATGGTGCTCCAAGTATGTGAGGAAAAACTGTTGGATTTGTAAAACTAATGGAAAATGAACTTGGCCGCTCACTTTTATCGTTTCATTGTATCATATATGAAGAAAATTTATTTGCAAAGGCGTCTACGCAACAACTTAAGGATGTAATGGAAAAGGTTGTAGAGATCGTAAACAAGATAATAGCGGGATCAGCATTAATACACAGGCGCTTTAAAGCTTTTTTGGAGGAAATTGAATCGAAATATGGAGATTTGTTGTTCCATTCTGAAATACGATAGTTAAGTCGAGGAAAAGTTCTTAATAGATTTGTAGAGTGTTTTGATGATATACACATATTTCTTCACAAAATCGGTGAAAATGATCTCGAACTCAATGGTTTTTAAGACTTTTGTTCTTAACAGACATAATGAATCATTATAATGATTTCAATGTACGATTCCAAGGAAATAACCACACAATTTTGAAAATGTATGAGGAATGGAAGAGTTTTACTTCAAAATTGATATTATTTGAAACTGATATAAAAACTAAAAAATTTCATTTCTTTCCCTTGTTAAAAAGGGAACATGAAAAAGGAAATATCGATGAAAGCAATCTAAATATGTTTGAAAGTTGGATTTTCGTCATTAAAAGTGAATATGAAAGTCGGTTTCAAAGTTTTAAGAAGCATGGAGAAATGTTTACATTTATAATAAAGCTCGAGGAAATAGAAGAAAATGTTTTAAATTTGCAGTATTTTCAATATCTAAAAATTGACAATTTTAGTTTAGAAATGATTGATTTTAAAAATTCAACGTTACGAACGGATAAATTCAAGAAATTTATTGCGGAAAAATTTGGAAAAAACAGAAGATAATCATCTTCTCATGATATCAACATGTTGGGCATCACTTCCTACGAAGTTTTCATCTTTGAAAAAAATCGGCTTTGCCATTTTGACCACATTCGGTTCAACTTATAAATGTGAGCAAATATTTTCACAAATGAAATTTATATTAAGCAAGAACAGGAACAGGTTGACCACCGAAAATTCAGATGCTTGTATTCATCTTAAAACGACTAACTATAAACCAGACTCGACTAAATTGACGTCACAAGTTCAACATCAGGGGAGCCATTGATATCGAAGAGAACGTTTATAAATAAAGTTCATTCAACTATGTCTGTAATTATTTTCTTTATAAAATATATCTTATTATTTACTAAAAGACTGTTTTAATATGAAAATATCTCTGACCCAAACGTCTCTTTAATACTCACATTTTGGTTGATTTTGACCCGCGGCCAAAAAAGTTTGCCGACCTAAGGTTGCCTGCTCTAGACTATATAATGAGTAAATACAATTACAAATAAATTCTCATCATAAAGCACGCATTGCTGTGTAAATCGATGAATTTATTATTTAAATATACCAAACGCTGTACGATGTTAAATGAATTTCTTTTAAATAAGGTAAATGACTTTTGAAAAGAGAAACACAAATTTACCACATACATGAACAAAGATGAAAAAAAAATCGAAATGTTTTAAAACATTCATTTGAAAAATATATCTATTCGCATTATTACGCTTTCATTATTTTATAAATAAATCAATGGATGGACTTAAAAAGTTAAAAAAATGATTTGTAAACAGAATCGAAAATACACTTGATTATACAAACGCGTGTATATTTTTTAAATTAAAAACAAATCATAATAAAGAGTAAATCTTACTAGAGTACTAAAGATCAAAATCATCAAAGTAATATATCAAATAGATTCGTTGATTCTTTAACATTTGGCAAATAAAAAAAGTTTGATCTTGTCATGTTGAGCTACAAAGGTAATGTGAAAAGATTTTTTTTATTCGTATAGAAAATATGTTTACATACTGTTTCGATTTTCTCATTGTTCCAATCTAGTCGACCTAATGCCGATGAATTTGTTGAAATGTGACATTCAATCGATATCGGTTCATCCGGTTTATATAATTCTTTTTCAATCTTGAACAAAATCAATGGCGGAGCTGAAATCGAACGGATTGAATGCGATTATTTAGATTTTTTTAAAAATATCAAACACCCATCCTTTAATACCTACCTGATAATTTAATTTCGATCATTTTATAATCGAGATAAGGAAAGCCAGTCGCTTTACAAACGTATGTACCTTCGACGATATTTTCGTAAATATTTTCAACTGTAAATCCATATCGTGGATCATATGTGAACGGATGAGATACACGTGTGGAATTCATAATCTGAAAATATTATTCTCTTATTTACTTTACATTTAGCAATACGAGTATATATCAAAGGGTGAAAAAATTCAGTAAATATATAAACAGTGAGTCAAAGTAAAACTCATACAGAGTTATGTTTGAAATAATTTTACACATATATTTTAATATAATAACAATTTTTTTTATTTCTCCTGGTCAAGTTCTTTATTAAGGTTATTTTTATTATATTTGAAAATTTTAATCTTTAATTAATACTTCTACTCTAGAAAAAGTAACAATTTCTGAAAAATGAACAAAAAATACATCAGAATGAAATTCATACAACGAATTACTCTCACTTGAAAACTGCTGTGTTAAGAAAGTATACTCTTCAAATATGTGTTTGGTCACTTTGATTACAAAAAGAAAACTATTGTTAAGTCCTTTGTAATCATTTTGTAAAAAAAAAGTTGGATTTTCACTTTGACTAGACAAAGGGGACAATCATCGACGGACAAGCGAAAGCTAATGATTTTTCATTACAAAAATGGAAAAACTCTACGGAAAATTGGGAAAATAGTTAATAGAAGCCACGCTAAAATGCAATCTGTAATAAAAAGTTTTAAAAACGGTCAAAGTGTTGATAATAAAGTCAGAAAGATTCTCCGCAAGATTTTTAAAGACAATGACGAGCGCTGAATTCTACGAAAAATTAAAGAAAATTCGAAAATTAGCGCGTCCAAATTAACTTTAGAAGTTAAAAAGTATCTAAATAAAAAAGCAAGCCCCAAAATAATTCGCAATATACTAAATAAAAATAAGTTTCATAGTCGTATTACCAGGAAGAAATCTTTCATTAATATAGCCAATCGCAACAAAAGGTTAAGCTTCGTTCAAGAACATGTTAATAAGAGTTTTGATTATTGAAAAGATATCTTATTTACGGATGAAACCAAATATAATTTATTTGGATCCAAGGAGAGAAATAATGTATGGCAGAAACCAAATACAGAAATGTTTTTAAAACACTTTCGTCCTACAGTCAAACATGGAAGCGGTCATGTTATGGTATGGGGGTGTATGTCTATGAGAGGGGTTGGAAATTTAATTTTATGGATGGCATTATGAATCCAAATGTTTATATTGATCTATTAAGAAAAAATTTGAAAGCTAATGCTCAAAAACTTGGGATTTTACAAACATTTGATTTTTATCAGGACAACGACCCCAAGCACAAAGCTTATAAAACACGTAGTTGGTTGTTATATAACTTCCCCAAAGTACTGGAAACATCACCATAATCACCTGATATAAGTGTGATTGAAAATCTATGGAATTACGTAGAAGTTGTCATTAATTAGAACACACACTATTAATAATAAAAATGATTTAAAAAAGGGGTGTTGAAAGAATGGAAAAAAATTGATCTAGCATATTGTGAGGGATTAGTTAAATCCATCCTGAATCGTTCAAAGGCTATAAGAATTAATAAAACTACTCTACTTAGTACTAAAATAATTCAATCCGTTGTAAATTTTAATTTAATAAATAATTTGTTAGTTGTATGAGTTTCATTTTGATGTGTTTTTGAATGATTTTTCAGAATTCGTACTTTTTTTTAGTCTTTAAGTATTATTTTATGATTTATTTATTTTATGTGATAAAAATATTCCTAATAAACAATTTAAGTTAAATATAAAAGGAATTTTTTTTATTTAAAAATTTATATACAAAAATTTATCGAATATAGTATTGTACGAGTTTCACTTTGACTTACTGTATATATATATATATATATATATATATATATATATATATATATATATATATATATATATAATATCAAGTTTTAATAAAGATAACAATTATATATAACTATCGGTGCTGCATACGAATTTCAACTTGTGTTTATCAGTCAAACAATTATACAAACAATAACGTTGTCATTAGAAGGAACGTGAAAATACTTTAATTGAAAAATTCGATGAAAATTAAAACCTAAAAGTTATTTTTTCAACATTGTTGCATTAAGATTTATTCGATTAATTCTTATTTGCAATTAATGTTTCCTTGCGACATAATTATTTTTACAAAAATAATCGAAAAAAATGCTATATAAATACAGTCAATCCTCCTATAACACGACTAATTCGTTCCGTTTTATATCGAAATCGTGTTAAGAGAAACTTGAAGCTAAGACGTGTTATTTCGAAACTGATTAGCGTGTAATATCGAAACCGTGTTAAACGAAACGCAGATGACATAAAAATCAAGAAAATACGTTCCGTGTTATATCGAGGTCGAGTTCGTTTTTTGTTATAGTAGGAAAATCGTTCTATAGCATATATCTCCATCCAAAAAAAAACACATGTTTATTACAAAGTTTTTAATAATAATAATAAACTGAATATATCATAAATCAACGTTAAAATAAACCAAAAATAGAATTTAAAAAAATTCAAAATTCAGTATTAAAATTAAACCAGACAAATTCCAGCAACGTCAAAAACATAAATCGAAAATAAAATTAACAAAAATTTTAAATATATGTAAAATTAAACCATACAAATCCCTGCAATAACAAAAATATAAGAAATTAATTCGTATCGCCACTGTCGGTTTAACTCGTTTTCTGGTAATAGCTGAAAGTCCTCATCAGATGTTATATCTTCATTATTAAGTCTGATTGAATTAGATGTTAACATCCCTGTGTTCTTACTTTGTAATCAAAACAGCGTGACGGAAAAATTAGTGTTATTTGTGTAAATCGTGTTGTCAAAATGCTGTGTTGTAGGAAAGACTTTCGCAATTTTCACAACGTGTTGTATGGAAACCGTATTATCAGAATGCCTTGTTATAAGAGGGTTGACTGTACTTTCTATAATCATTTACCCCGATAATAATATTTATGAGAATTTTAATGCGTTTTTCTTTTTTCTTATAAAAAGAATATTAATTTAAAAGTTCGAATTAATGAATGTTACTGCAAAGGAAAAAATGAATATTTAAGATATCCTTAGTATTTTAGATTTAAAAACTTCTTCTGTCAACATTTTTAACTTCACCGCTGTAATATAAACTGGGCGAAATAATTACCATTGTGTATAGAACGAATGCATGGTTTTTTGTTGGAATTTTCGACCATTATAATCGATTGTAGATATATAGAGATTATAATCGATTGTAGATATATAGAGATTATAATCGTTTTATAGACCATTATAATCGTTTAAATCTTACCATCGTCTTCCCTTCAAGCAAAATGGCTACATTTATATTCGGTGATGTTGGTCTACACCACGACAGAGTCGTCGTATTCAGCTCGTATACATTGAAAACATTATGTTCCCAAAATATCAGCAAATGATTAAGATCTGAAACAATCATAAAAAATCAAAGTTGTGAATTCGCATAATTAAAAAAAAATCTTTGACATATAAAAAAGAGGCCGCAATTTTTCGAAAAACTGAAAACTGCCGTGAATAATATTATTTGTTTCCTAACCGACTAGAAAATCAAAGAATTTTTTCTGCACTGAAATCGAATGTCGATGGATCAACAAATCGATTTTTAATTTAAAATCTCGTTTTAACGACAGTTTAATTTTCGCAGAAAAGTGAAATGACATCTTAACAGATAATATAGGATCATCCAAATGTGACGACTAGATTTGTGTTTTATAAAAAGAAACATATGTATAGTTTTCCTATTTTTTTAACCATTAATTAATTATTACCCGGGGTACAAGTGTATCCCATTACAAAATTCCATTATTACGATCCTGAATTTGTATATCTGGCGGCGTCTATTGTATAAATCTGATGGATTTGTGATGCGGAAAACATCTAGCCTTTCACTGGTCAAATTTATACTGGACAATCAGCATCGTGAAGAGAAAAAAATGTAAAAGAGCGAGTTGTAAAAGAGTTGGTGGCTTCGTTCAAAGGTTCAGGCCGAAATATTACCATGGATAATTTTTTTACAACTCTCCCGTTAATCCGACATTTACTATCATGGAAGTTGACAGTCGTTGGGGTATTAAAGCGTAATAAAAAATATATTTCTGCAAAAAAAACACAGAAAAAATCTCGAAAAATAAATTCTTAGTTATTTGATTATAACGACAACGTGACAATATGTTCATATGTGCCAAAAATAAAAAATAAAACCGTCATAGTTTTATCATCGATGCATCACGACGACGCAATGACTGGACCCAAGAATAAACCCAACATAATCCATTTTTATTACAAAACCAAATCTGGTGTATATATTATGGACAAATTAGTAGGACGCTATAATGTGAGAAGGCGTACAAACAGGTAGTCACTTCCATTGTTCTTTAATATCGTTGATATTGCAGTTCTTGCAGCATATATTATTTATTTCGAAAATAACTGTATACTCAAGAAAAATACAAATCAACGTCGAGTATTTTTGAAACAATTAGGACAAGAGCTTTGTCTTCCAATCATTCAAGACCGGTTTCTCAATGTATAAATTACAAGAAACTTATCTACAAAATTAGCGACAGAGAGCATGATAATGAAGTCAATCTCTTGCATACAAAATGCATCTACTTCTGCGTCGATTGCTTCTACATTTACTACTATTCCAGTTCAACATGATATACGTGATCACAAAATCATCGTTGGTTCTTGCTGCATTTGTCATGCAGCACCGCATAAACGGAGAAGAAAGACTCGTAAATTATGTGTACAATGCCAGAAATCTATTTGTGATGAACATTCTTCGACGTATTCAGTTTGTAAAAATTGTCCATCATCTTCCGAAAAATTACATTTACGGCTTATTTTTTTTTGAAGATACAATAAAGTCCTATAATTAAAATATAGTATTTACTTATTTTTTTATTTATTTAATTTATTCCTGCATTTTACAAAATACTCATGGGTACACTTGTACCCGGTAGTAATTAGAGGGGTACATAAGTTAAATGTCATTTTAATTAACCTTTATCGATCGTATGTCACCTCTGACGTAACATTACAACTTTGCTCGTGCGAAGTGATAAGACTGAACAAGTAACAACGTCCTTATTGCTGAATGTATACACCGTATGTTTTTACAGTTTAATTCTTACTCGATAGCAGACAACACGTTCTGTCATATTTCAGCAATTATTTTACTTATATTATAATATTTTATTCCTCCAAAAATGAATAAAGAAAACTATAGCAATATGGAAAGTAACAGTGATAGTTGAAATGAAATGTGTGAAAATTTTTTTCTTGTGATGAAGAAGACAGGGATAGAAGTGTTATATTTCAGTCAAGGAAAAAAATTGATCCCTATTCAATATTCAAGTGAATAGAAAAGCAAAGTGGAAAGAGAAATTGTTTCCGATTGTGATGAAGATTGGATTGAAATCGACAGTGATGACGAAAACATTTAAAGTGTAAATATAAATATTTTTATGCACAAAACTATCTTTTTATATCAAGTAACTTTTAGTTGCTCTTCTCTTAAAATAAGCACTTAAATATATCTTCGACCTAGCGGAAAGTTTAGTACAAAATGCTAACGTCCGATAAGAGTTAATATTTTTTTAATAAAAAAAAATTTATAACTATCTAAATCTTTTCGAAATTTCCCAAATAATGAAGATCTGACTGGAAAAAACGATCCTTCCCAATAGAAATGTATTAACTTAAACGAAAAGGCGAAAATGGGTACGTGTGTACCCGGGTAGTAAAATAACGGTTAATAAAACACAAATCTAGGCGCCACATTTGGATGTCTCTTTACAGTGAAATGCTGTGAAATTTATTTTTTTGCTACATATATTTACAAAAACTATGCAAGTATCTACTATTTTTTTATAAACAAATATATTAATATGTTTAATTCTCTAGAACGATTCATAAAAAAGTCAGCAGTAATAAATATAAACAGAGTTGTCGTTTATATCCAAATTGTGTTCAGAAGCACATGCAGCGGTCATAATCCACATCAGTTTTGGTATTGTTTCATTTCTATCTTTTTCATTACGCTCCATTATATGCTTACGACAAATGTAGAAAAATAAAAACGAACGGCACGAAAAAATGTATAATTTCACTATAATACGTACCGTAGACATAAACATATGTAGACGATGGCATTCTTCGACCTTCATCCGTAGAATTACGGTAACAGCGATAAAATCCTGTGTCGGCAAACGTCGCATTGTGTACGATTAGATTGGATCTGTGTACTACTTTGTGAAGAGTTTTAATTTCTACCTGCGAATCATAAAGAAAACAAAAGTCAGAAAGGCGTTTAATCTTTTTCTTCTTAAAAAAGTTCAAACGTACTTTCAATTAATAAAATACGTAGGAGACAGTTGATCCTATCATAGAAATATGCTTACACTTGGAATTATCTTTGTAGGAGTAATAGTATGAGGGTGTATGGCAAGTTGTGACGCGGACAAATAGAATTTTTAGAATCCACGATGGATAAATATACTCACTTAAAAATTTTAAAAAGAAATATAAAGTAGTGCTAAAAAATTAAATATCTGTCTCGATTATAATTTCGTGCATGACAATGATCCTAAATATACGGTAGAAGTTGTTAACATATGGATATTATATAACGTTCCAAAACAGTTGCATGCACCTTTTTAATCTCCAGACCTAAACCCTATCGAGTATATTTGGGATTTCCTCAAACGTAAATTCGCCAACATGACATAACTTCAATGGAAATGTTGAAGAAGGTTATAGAAGAAGAGTGGAATAAAATTCATGCTGAAGAAACCACAAAACGGGTACATTTTATGTTAAAACGATTGTAAGAGTTTCTTAAAACTAGAGGCTATCTAATAGTACACATACAGTTAATAATTTACTTGAAAAGTTTATTTTACTCTATATTATTTTTGATTTTCATCGAATACACGCAAAATTTTTCTACTGAACTTTTTTACATTTTTGTGTTTTTTTCTAGTTTAATTTTTTTTTATAAAATGAAATGTTTTTAATTGCCATGTATATAGAATAACTAGTTTATAGAATTAATAAAAAATATGTTTGTTTTCAAATTTAAATTGATAAGTCTCTTTTACTGACAAATATTTCCGTATTGATAAGTGTACAAAGACTTTTTCTGCCTAGTGTATATATATATATATATATATATATATATATATATATATATATATATATATATATATTTATTGGGTGTAGTCTACAAATCATTCTGATCGATAAATATATATCTGGTATTTGGATAAGAGAGAGAATAATTTATAAGTAATTGACGAAAAGTGCCGAAAAACTGATAAATAATATTAAGTGAAAGTAATTGAGTTTTTCGTTTTTTTTTGTAATCTTATTTCTCGTTCTAAAACATTAGTAATTTTAAATGCATGTGTATTTTCGTACTTTAAACAGATATTAAAATATTGTATTATTTGCAGTCTTTCTTTTCTAAACGAATTCAATTTTAAACGTTGATGGATGATAATTTGATTATAAATTGTTTAAATAAGCATTGACCACTTTTGCTGGAATGACGTGCTATGCACGTCGACTGCTATCTGTACCAAATGCCGATATGACGAGCATAGCACGTCGTGTGATCTTTGCTAAGTATAACATCGGAGTTCAATTAGCAAATGTCACACTTCTGTTTTGAAGCCATACAAGTGCGTATTTGTAGAACTTCATTAATTTTATATATTTTCATTGAATAATAATCAAGTAACTATAATACAAAATATTTTTTTTTTATTATAAAGAATTATTTCATCCAAGAATTATTTTATTCTGATGATAGCGCATCAGAAAATGTTGTGCTGGATTTATATAGACCTTTAGATGATTTTGGACACACCCTCTTTTTAGATAACTGATATTCGTCACCAAAACTGTATCAGAAATTACATTTGAAAAAAATTAATAATTTAGAAATAGTTCGACCTAACAGAAAGAATATGCCAAAATATCTCACAACGACAAAATTAAAAAGATTTGAAGTTTTTTCAAGATCTTGCAATGGTATATCAGATGTAAAATGGAAGGTCAAAAAAGATATATATTTGCTTTCTTCAAAACATTCCAAAGCAGAAATGATTACAACAAAATAAAAATTAGAAATGATACCGACCAAAATGGAAACATTACAAAACCTAATATAGTTTTAGATTACAATGATGATATGGGTGGAGTACACCTACAAGATAGATATTTATCATATTTTCATTTAATGAGAAAATTTGCAAAAAGTTACAGAAAAAATTTTTTTTTATCTAATGGATATGGAATTTTTTTATACCTCTATTCTATTCGGTAAAATAACAAACGTACCAAAATCAAAGAAATACTCCTTTTCAAAAATTATTAATAAATTTGTTACTCAATTTAAGAGTATTACTATAATGTTAATGTGTGTGTGTATGTCTAAAACTTTATAAAAAAATGATTTCAAATACCAACTCGCTGCCAATTGCTTTGGACAGATTTGCCACTCGTGTATGTTAATTAATTGCCAGCGCAACTGGTTAATAATTTCCAATTAGTTTTTTAATGAATCGTATGGAAATGGAAATTTAATTTAGTTTCATTGGAATATAAAAAACAATTGTTACAATTCAATTGCTTGTGTTGTAAATCCAATGTGTTATTGATTCTGATGAATAACTAAGAGTTTACTTTTTATCGCTTAATTTTTTAATTATAAATTTGAAAGTTTTCATTGAATAAAATGACAAATCGAACACACATACAATATTTCAAATTTTAAAAAACAATATTTACCAAACTTTCTTTTATAATTCTTTAATTTATTTTTCAGACGAAAGATAAAAATGATTTTGCTTTGATATTTATCGAGATATTTAATAAATCATAAACAAATATCACCACTTATTTATCTTAATTAAACGAAAACATACGCTTACATAAATGATACAATTTTGACACTTTATACAACATTTCATAGTGATTATGCAAATGAATAATTCGAATATAGAATAAGGAAACTTACGTGAGATCCAAAATTATGTCTGTTTTGCAGCTTTGGATAAGTCCACAATATTGGCTCATCCGCTTCGCATGCTACCTCTACTCGATCGTTCTTTTTATAAATTAATTCTTTTGTGCTCGGTATCATTTGAGGTGGATTTATATATGGTTTAATTCCAGATGAATCTGAAACATGAGTCAATATTTTATGATGTCGAGTTCAATCGAATGACGAGTCTATAATAAGGTATGTTTTTATTTACTTACTTGAAATTGAATGAGTTAGTATTTTATAGCACATCCTGCTCACTAATAAAAATACTATATAATGAATATAATTCAATATTATTTTCATTTTTGATTTTTTTGAATTCGAAATTTTGCTATATTATATATTAACAGTTTAACAGTTGTTCTGGTTCTATGATAATAATAATAATCTTAAACCTACTCATATGCTCGTGTACAGATAACTAATTGAAATGTGAAAAATTCATTTAGTTTGTTATATTTATGTAAATTCATAATAATGTAAATAAGACCCAACACGTTATCTATTAATATTTTCTCTCACGATAACTAATAAAATATTTATAAAGTGATAATGTACATGGAAATATTACTTGATATATAACCATAAATATATTTACACTCTCTCTCTCTCTCTATATATATATATATATATATATATATATATATATATATATATATATATATATATACATGCTTGAAATTGTCTGTATACATATCAATATGGATATATTTCTCAATAAAACAACCTATTAAGTTAATTTTAAAAACAAACATATTTTTAATAATTCTATAAAGTATTATTTCTTTATACGTGGTAATTCAAAACATTTAAATTTATAACAAATAAAATAAAAATACTACAAAAATTCATACAAATTGAGCAGAAAATGTCTACGTATACATTTTATTAAACGGTAAATCATCTTTTTTTGTAATATTTGCACTTATTGTTGTTCTAAAATTATCACAGTTTTATATCCCAGTTCGTATGTTGCAATTCTAAAATATTATTTTTGGTAACTAATAGTAACAAAATAAAATAAGATGGAATTCAAAAAACAAAAGTGATGTAAAATTATTTTAAAGTTAAAAAAGGAGGAAAAAGTTTTAATGAAATGAAAAGGGTGTTGCGACAACATTCTTTCATTCAAACGGTAATCATTTTAAATCCATTTGAAACCGCTTTCTGCAACCGTCGAATTTAACATTTAGATAAAGGCGTAAGATTGTTTTAAAATTATTACAGTTTAACTGTCCCAGTTGCAAAATATTTAAAGTATTATATAATGCTAACATCGGTTAGCGATTGGTAACTAATAGTTAAGTCTAATTGCACAATTATATAAACAAATTTATTTAATTTAAGTTAAATAACAACACTTTAATCAAATATTACACAAAATTCACCACTGTATCATCACTGTGACTCGAGGAGCTCTAAATATGACCGATTCAGGTTTTACATTTAAACCGTTCGGATTCAATAATCGAACAGTTCGAATTCCATATTAGAACTGTTCGTTCATAAATAGAACACTTTACAGGTTCTTTAATTCACAAAGAAACCTCTAATCAATTTTTGCAAATCAATGACATTTGAAAAGTACTTTCTGGTTCTAGTCCGTCGAAGTTTTACAAGATAAATCGTTACATGCTTGTTGATATATATATATATATATATAATATATAATATATATAATAACTGCACTAGCCAAAAAGATTAAAAGATTTTGAGTTATATAACTAAGTACTATTTAAAAAACAAATCTGTGCTGATATTGAGCGAAAAATAATAAAAAAGGGTGGGTATCATAAACGTGTTGCGCGTAAGAAATCATTTATTTCACGTATCAATAGATAAAAATGGATTGCATATGCAAATGAACACATTAATAAACTAATCCAGTTTTGAGAAAACATGATTTTCTCAGCCGAGATCAAATATTGCATTTTTGGAATAAAAGGACTCATTATTGTATGTACATCACTGAATAAAAAAAATCTTGTTCCTACTGTGAAACTCGGCGGTGGTAGAGTAATGGTATAGGGGTGTATAACAAGTAAGAGCGTGGGATAAATGGAGTTTTTCGAATCCACGATGGACAAATATGCTTACTTAAATATTTTAAAACGAAATATAAAGCAATGTATTGAAAAATGAAGTCTAGGTCCCGATTATAATTTTGTGCATGATAATGATCCGAAGCACACGGTAGAAGTTGTTAAGCTATAGATACTATATAATATTCCAAAATAGTTGCATGCACCTCTTCAATCTCTAAACCTAAACCCTATAGAACATATGTGGCATTTTCTCGAACGTAAATTCGCCAACATGATATAATTGTAAAGGAAACGTTGAAGAAAGTTATAGAAAAAGAGTGGAATAAGAATAGTGCTACAGAAACCACAAAAAGTGGACCATTCCATGCAAAAACGATTATAAGATGTTGTTAAAAAAAGAAGCTATCCAACAAGTTACTAATTCGCTTGAAAAGTTTATTTTACTTTATATTATTTTCGATTTTCATTTTTTGTTCGCAGACATTTTCTACTCAATTTGTATGAATTTTTGTGTGTTTTATTTTTTAGTATAATTGTTATAAATTTAAAATGTTTTGAATTGTCATGTATAAATAATGAATAGTTTATAGAATTATTAAAAAATATGTTTGTTTTTAAATTTACATTAATAAGGTTGTTTTATTGAGAAATATATCCGTATTGATAAGTGTATGCAGACATTTTCGTGCATGTGTATATATATATATATATATATATATATATATATATATATATATACACTCATCCCTCAATTTACGCGGAGTATCAGTTACACGTGGATTTGTTTTACGCGAATGAAAATCGTGTAAATTGAGTCTGTCAGTACAATGGAAAAAATATTAGAAATAAAAGCTTGTAAAGTTGCAGAAACACATATTTATTTCACGTAGCTTAACGAAAAAAATAATTACGTTTTAGAAAACAAAAGTAGATAAATTTTATTCGGTGTCACTATCGCTACTGTAATTCAAAACAATCAACATTTTATATATTTATATCGTGCTTTTATACGTTCAAGTAAGAATTTGCATCACTTTGATATGTAATAAATTTCATGAAAAATTATATAAAATGAAATCTGACCGCGTATAAAAAGTTCCGCGTAAAAAAGTCCCGCGTAAATTAAGAGACAGGTGTATATATATATATATATATATATATATATATATATATAAATTAATTTTATGCGACCTACAAATAACATGCCGAATGAATATTTGCAATTTGTACTCTTCAAAGATATAAATCTTTTAATAAATATTCACATTTATCATTATTTCGTTTCGATTACTGAATTGAAAATAGCCCGATATAAAGTACGAATACTTAAAGTCTATACAGTTAACATAATAAATACACCATAGTATTTAAAAATTATTTAATCTTATAGAATAGTGTTAATTCACTAGTTACTAATAAAAACGATAAAGAAATAAAAAACATTCGTAAACGTAAATGTGACGCAAATGTAAATATGAATTGAAGTTAAATTTAAAAACGATATTCGTCATGATTTTCGCTCAGAAAACTCAAACGTAGTATTCTAAAATATTCAATCTACATAAATCTATATTGTGTACTACATATGCACACTTACATATTAGATTAAAGAAATAGGTGAATCCGATCGAATGTTGACGTGCGTATACTTGAAATTTTTTCCCTTTAGTAATTTGTCTCAAACTCTGTTCGTTCTTTCATCGTTTCTCATTTTATTAAAAAATCATTTCATACGGATTTTTGTTTGGGTGAAATGTTTTTTTTCTATCAATCATATTGTTTTTTTCTATTAATCATTTATTTTTCTTGAATATTTTTATATAAAATGCAATTTATTAATCCAATGATTCTCTAGAAACTGCAGGATAATCTTTTAGATACAATTTAAGTTTTGATGATCAAATCTTGAACAATGCCTAGATTTTAAATATTTTAATATAATTTTTCTGAGATAAATAAGTCAGGAACGTTCGACGATATATTTTTATTACATTATTTTAATTACAATTGTGTTAGTAATTTTGATAAAATAAAACTGATATATTACATTTCGAACGAAATTATTACATATCCATATTGTGGGAAACATATATTCGATATTCGTATAAATGGAATATGAGTGAAATGGTTTATTTACTTTAAAAATATTGAAAAATAATCTAATCTTGTATGTTTATATTTTATCGTAAATTTCAAGTACAGGTAATATTAATAAGCACATTAAAATACACACATAGGATTTCATCACTAAAACGATATATTGATTTTTTTAAATATTTAATTAAAACACATATCAATAGTTCAATATGAAATATTAATTCTTTCTACTGTCTCTCTCTCTCATAAATTATATATATATATATATATATATATATATATATATATATATATATATATATATATATATATATATAGTCTCAAAAATTTAATAATGGAAAGGAATAAAATCCCACCAAAATTCATTAGAACGAAACGAAAGCAATAATAAATACGGTGAATAAAAAAATCATATCATTTATTAAAAGCAAAATAGATTTCCGTCATTTCATGGTTTTTGAAAAATTATCCGACTGAATAATAAAAACGTCATGTTGTTAATATCAGTTTAATGTAAAACTCTTATACAATTGATTCAACGTTATTCTTTGACACAAATGAATTTTAACCCCAACACCACAATAATTTTGAGTATTAAATAATCACTTATTGTTCACTTATTATTTATAATTATATAGTCTATAATTATATCGGCTGATGCATTTCAATGGCGACGCCATCATCTGTTCAACAGAAAGGTTCTGACGATGATGGCGTCGCCATCGAAATGCATCAGCCGATATAATTATAGATTATATAATTATACATAATAAGTGAACAATAAGTGATTATTGAACAGTTAAAAAAATTGTGGTGTTGAGATTAAAATTCATTTGTGTAAAGTGAATCAGCCACAGTTTCAAAACAACAAATAGCTATTCTTTGATTTATTTAATATTTTCTTTAGTAAAATATATACTAGAGTAGATGAAAATAATTGCAGAATTCAATCAATAAATAAATCTAGAGTCGAGGTTTTCAACAAAAAAATTGACCGGAAAATTATTTTGATAACGGAAAAGCTTTTAAAAATTTGTAATAATAATACAAAGAACAAGTTTCTCGAAATGAAAATGTAATAAAATATATTTAGATACGAAGGTACGTTTGGAAATAAAAAAAGAAAACACAGAGAGAAAATATATAAAGTATAAATCATGAGAGATTCACAATCAGACAAAGTGATACTCACCGAAAGAACAATTTACCAAAATTACGAGTTGAGATGTGTTCAAGTGCTGGAAAAAGTATATCGATTTTCTTCATATAACTGTTTTAAACACGGATATGATGGACACTTGGCACGCAGACATCCATATATTTTAAACGTAAATAGCAAAAATCCACTAGAATCGTAAGAATTGTATCAGTTTTTAGAACACTGATTTTTTTTAATGAAATCAAAGTCAATTTATTGTCTCAGAATCGGAGACGAATGTTCGATCAACTACGTAATGATCCACACATCAATTAATTTAGTCGATATTGTTAAATATGCCAGTAATTTCCCATCGATACTATGTAAATGTATCACTGAAGTGACACTGAAGTCATGGATTTAAAATATAAATACCACTATCGATGAAATAGAATATCTTAGAGTTTTCTATGTACAATAGATACATTTAAAAAAGAGGTAAACGATTGAAATTTTAAATATTCCTCGGTTACGTCATTTTCGATAAAACAATGATCGGAGACATATATTTCATTCGTGTACTGAACGAATAGCTCCTCCATATACAGTTTAGATAATTTCGTATTATCTATTTTCAAAAACAAAGTGAAAGTAAATACAAATTATTTATTATTACAGAAATTATGATGACTAAAGTGCAGATGGTTTTCGATGTAGTCAGCCATCGTACAGATATTAAAATATGATTTATTGTTTAAATTTTTATTTTCACAGATTCTTTATATGCACACGTAATGTAAATATATATATATATATATATATATATATATATATATGCTTGAAAATGTCTGCGTACACTTATCAATACAGATACATTTCTCAATAAAATAACCTTATTAATGCAAATTTAGAAACAAACATATTTTTTTAATAATTCTATAAAGTACTAATTCTTTATACGTAGCAATTTAAAACATTTTAAAATAATAACAAATAGAATAAAAAATAAAACACACAAAAATTACGAAATATTTAAATTAATTTTCGACGAAAAGTTAACTTTTACAAATCATACACAATGTTAGCTCTTTAATACTAAAGCTCAGCTTTACAGACTATATACATCCCCCGTTGAATAAAAAATCTAAATAGTTATTGAAAAATAAGCGTATGACCTACCTCAGTTGCATCTGTATGATTATGATGTATGCGAGTTCAACTTGAGAATATCATGCCAACATCATCATGAAGCTCAAAATGTTTCAAAACCGATACGCTCAGTTCATCGCGATTTCCATTTCACATTCATCGACGAATTTGTCCACTGATTGACTCTCGTCAACTGTACGATTGAACGAAAATCAGCAACAACGCACTTGTTCTTTCACTAGACACTGTTGACTTCTTTGCCGAGTTCAACGAGCACAAACGACCTCGTCTGTTTATGCCATTAGAAAGATGAGTTTTCACAAGTAAACTGTTTCATCAACTGAGTCAGTAAAAGATTCTCTTCCGCAGGAGATTCGAAATTCCGCTAGCTAAACATCGCGTAGTAGTCTCGCTATGGACTGTGAAAATCTTCCAACAATATGTTCATTAACATGGAACGTAGGTATTACATATATATATATATATATATATATATATATATATATATATATATATATATGCTCGAAAATATTTGCGTACACTTATCAATACGAATATATTTCTCAATAAAACATACTTATTATTGTTAATCTGAAAACAAACATATTTTTTATTAATTCTATAAATTATCAATTATTTATACATGACAATTCAAAACATTTAAAATTTATAACAAATAAACTAAAAATAAAACAAAACAACAATTCATACAAATTGAGCAGAAAAAGTTTGCGTACACATTTATTTAAACTGTAAATCATCGATTTTTTTCAATATTTACACTTATTGTTGTTTTAAAATTATCACAGTTTTATGTCCCAGTTCATATGTTGTAATTGAAATGCTAAAATATTATTTTTAGTAACCTAAAGTAAAAAGTTTTGCAAAAAAATAAATAAGATGGAATTCAAAAAAGAAAATTTCTATTAGTGAGTGTAAAATTATTTTAAAGTTAAGAAAAAAAGGAAAAGATTTCGTGCAATAAGAAAGAGTGTTGGAAGACAACATTCTCTCATTCAAAGGGTAGTAATCAGTTTTAAATCCACATTTGAAACCGTTTTTTGGCCAGCCGTCGAATTTAACATTTACTTAAAGGCGTAAAATTGTAGCTTCGGTGAAAGAAAATCCCCGAATAACTGCACCCAAAATTGTAAAATATATTAGGATACTATTTAAAAAACAAATCTACGCTGATTCTGTGCGAAAAATAATAAAAAAGGGTGGGTATCATGAACGCGTTGCACGTAAGAAATCATTTTTTTCACGTATCAATAGATAAAAATGGATTGCATATGGAAATAAACACATTAATAAACTAATTTAGTTTTAGGAAAACGTGATTTTCTCAGACGGGAGCAAATATTGTATTTTTGGAATAAAAGGACTCAAAATTGTATGTGTGCGGAAATGATCTTTAATCGCGCTAGATAGCTTAGATTATTGTAGCCAAATGGTGGCTAGGGTAGGAAATAAATGTGTAAGTTTATGAGTAGACAAAAACACTGATTTATTTACAATAAACATGTACAAACACGTGAACAGTTAGTTGTTGAGAAAATAACCGATAACAATTTTATTAATTGTTGTAGACACACTATGTAAAAGTCAGTTAATTAATATTCACCAAATAGTCAACGGAAAGATGAGTAAATCAAATAACAATTATAATAATTGTTATTTGCACTGAGAATATAAAATGAGTACCAACGTAGTATCACCACGTTATGAGAATTAACATAGTTTTATTCAAATAAAATGAGAAACACAAAATAAAAGAATGAGCAAGTCTAGTGTGATATTATTAATCACATAAGACTTTGATTATTTCAAATAGTGATAAGAAAATGATAATTAAAGATTAATAATGAGTACGTCGAGCGCGCATGCGTACCGATGAGCAGTTAAACACGAAAAGGGGTTCCTCAGTGAGTCTGCTTGATGCCCAAGCCTATACGTTGAGACACCGCTGCTGTCGAGATCTTCGTCAAACCTGCGAGGGTCTGAGCGAGCAATTATGTTGTTTGATTCATCAATACAAAAAGATGCTCCTTAGAGCGTCTGCCTGGTGCGTAAGTCTACGCACTGAACACTCGCTGTAGTCGAGATCTTCACCAAGCATATGCACAAGAGGGCACGCGGGTCTGCGCGAGTATGAATGGTTTCTTAATTTTCCAACAGTATGTATATCACTGAATAAAAAAAACTTGTTCCTACTGTGAAACTAGATGGTGGTAGAGTAATGGTATAGGGGTGTATAACAAGTAAGGGCGTGAGACAAATGGAGTTTTTGGAACCCACGATGGATAAATATGCTTACTTAAATATTTTAAAACGAAATATAAAGCAAAATGCTTAAAAATAAAGCATAGGTCCCGATTATAATTTTTTGTATGACAATGATCCGAAGCACACGGTAGAACTTGTTAAGCTATAGATATTATATAACGTTCCAAAACAGTTACATGCACCTCTCCAATCTCTAGACTTAGACCCTATAGAACATATGTGGCATTTTCTCGAACGTAAATTCGCCAACATGGCATAAATGGAAAGGAAATGTTAAGAAAGTTATGAAAAAATGATGGAAAAGGATTAGTGTTAAGAAAATCACAAAAATTGAACCATTCCATGCAAAAATGATTACAAAAGGTTCTTAAAAAAGAGTTTATCCAACCAGTTACTAATTAACTTGAAAAACTTATTTTATTTTATATTATTTTTGATTTTCATTTGCTGTACGCAGATATTTTCTGATCAATTTGTATGAACCCTTGTGTTTTATTTTTTTAGTTTATTTATTATAAATTTAAAATGTTTTGAATTGCCATGTATAAATAATTAGTAGTTTATAGAATTAATAAGAAATATATTTGTTTTCAAATTTACAATAATAAGTTTCTTTTATTGAGAAATATATCCGTATTGATAAGTATGTGCAGACATTTTCAAGCATGTGTGTGTGTGTGTGTATATATATATATATATATATATATATATATATATATATATATATATATACATATGTATGTTAGTACATATATTGGTTTATGTACAAAATGACTGATTTTAATTTCTAAATAAATATGAATCATTAGTTACGTCGAATATTTCATTTAATATTAAAAACGATTAAATAATTTCATAAAATATAATATTATAAATAATAATCAGTAAAGTCAACGACATACCAATCTATTTAAACAAATAATAAATAAATATATCCTTATTTAAATAGTGATAAGAAAAATAAACAAAAATGCTAAATGTTTACATACAATAATTAGCTAATAGTGTGAAATATCTCATTAAAAAATACATTTACAATGTTGCATGACTCATTGTTTACAACAGAAAGACGAGAATTGTTTGGGTTAAACGATATTGCGAGATAATGCTCATGACATCACTGGTTCGGAAAATCCCAAGTGTCACAAATTTTTTTACGATACAACATCCGATAAATGCAATTAGTACATGTCGTAGATGAAAATTTGAAGTACGGATCTAATTTAAAATAAAAAACGTTCGTGATTTTATTAAATATTGTTCGCGACGTCGCCGAATCGAAAAATCTCAAGTGTTACAAAATGTTTAAATACAGGTATCCCCCGTATAACACGATTAATACGTTCCTAAAAAATGCCGTGTAATGCGAATCCGTGTTATACGAAACAAAGAACTGATGCAAAAAAGGGAGTTGGGTTCCAAAAATTAGAAAAACATACTATTATATTTTTATAATTGGGAGAAATATATTTATTTAAGCAATTTTCATCAAAATTATTACATATAATTATTTATTAAATAATGTTTTTTATAACATCACTTCTAATAAACACCGTTAACCAAGGAAGTTTTCTTTTTGACAAGATATCCTCATCCTCTGAACTTTCTTCAGCATTTTTTTGTGTTTTATGCTGTACTTTTCGCAAAAAATCTTTTATTTTAGATTGCTTGTTTTTATCTGAGAGTAAAATCTGTAATTTTTGTTGTAGAGAGATTAAATGTCTTTGTTAAGGTATTTATTTATTTTCTCCAGACATAGTTCAGGACTACAAATTAATTCACAAAAATGAAAAACACAATTAGCATTTCTAAAAAAGGTTGAATAATACACACCCGAAAATTTTTAATCTATGTATAATGTAGTAAAAAGAAAAACACAAAGTTTTAAAATGTACTTAATACTCCATAAACAAAAAAGATTTCAAATTCTAATAAATTTCAAAATTCTGCAGGAAATTCTGATACGACATATACGCTCAAATGAAAAATTTCCAATGGGATATCTTGTGCACTTAAAAGTTCTTATTTCGTTCCATGTTGTACGGGGATTTTCCTAATTTCGAATTTTGTTCTTAAAAACTTTAAGCGTTGTACGCGGATTTATCTAATTCTCAAACCGTGTTAGACTGAAACCGTGTTCTAAGTTCCCGTGTTGTATAACGATTTTCCCCAATTCTCCAACCGTGTTATAGAAGTACCGAGTTATATAGGGGTTACCTCTATATCAACAACCAATAAAAGTAATTGGTACGTGTGGTAAATAAAGTCGAAGTACGGATGAAATGAAAAAAAAGAAACGTTTGTAATTTCATTTCCTAAATCATGATGTTGTTTTCTTCTAAAGAAGAAACCGTGAACAAAAAAAATAAAAACATATACATATATATATAGTCTGAAAATTTGTTCCAAAATAGTATTTAATACATAGAAAAATTAATTTACTTAATATCACATAAATAATGCACTTGTAATTGCAATTGTAATTGTTGCATACTAAATCAAAAAAATCACTCCACGATATAATTTAATAAATTTTATTTATTAATTTTTAAAAAAAACGATAAAAAAGATATGACTAATGGAGGGTGTGGTGGACAAGCTTTGAGTAATACTTTTTTATCATCACACACGGTAAATATTTGTATTTTGTATACAGCCACGCCATAAATTTATCTAATGTACATAAACCGATAACGAAGTACATATAATATTGTACATACTATTGAATCTATTTAATGCATTTATTTCAAATGCATAAATTAAAAGGTGATATTTAGAAATGTTGGAGAAATTAAATTTATTTGAAAAGTTAATAACATCGATTTGTTCGCGTATCTGTATAGTCTATTTTATAAAATAAAATTTCCATGTTCATTAAATTAAAAATATGATTAACACCTTCATTCTTTCTTAATTTTTAACCGAAATAAGGTGGAATATCTATTTATTTGCATAGTTTCAATAGAGTTTGCTATTTGAAAAAGTTTGGCATCTACACTACATAAAGTTTTTTCTAATATATTTTTCCCTTTTTACATATTAATATA
The DNA here is from genome assembly GCA_029203775.1 of Neoneuromus ignobilis. NCBI lineage: Eukaryota > Metazoa > Arthropoda > Insecta > Megaloptera > Corydalidae > Neoneuromus > Neoneuromus ignobilis. The sequence continues at coordinate 31,467,244 of CP092094.1, read as the reverse complement.
ATTTTACAGTGAGTCAAAGTAAAACTCATACAATATTATGTTCAATAAATTTTTGAATATAAATTTTAAAATAAAAAAAATCCCTCTATATTTGACTAAAATTGTTTGTTAGGGATATTTTATCATATGAAAATAAATAAATCACAAAATAATACTTAAAGACCAAAAAAAGTACGAATTCTGAAAAATCATTCAAAAACACATCAATATGAAACTCATACAAATAACAAATTATTTATCAAATTAAAATTTAAAATCGATTGAATTATTTCAGTACTTAGTAGAGTAGCCTTTATTAATTTTTATAGCCTTTAAACGATTCGGGTTGGATTTAACTAATTTTTCATAATAAGCTAAATTAATTTTTTCCATTCTTTTAACACCCCTTTTTTAAATAATTTTTATTACTAATTGTGTGTGTTCTAATGGCAACTTCTAAGTGATTCCATAGATTTTCAATCACATCTATATCTGGTGATTATGGTGGTGTTTCCAGTACTTTGGGGCAATTATATAACAACCAACTACGTGTTTTATAAGCTTTGTATTTGGGGTCGTTGTCCTGATAAAATTGAAATGTTTGTAAAATCCCAAGTTTTTGAGCATTGGCTTTCAAATTTTTTTTTAACAGAACAATATAAACATTTTGATTCATAATGCCATCTATAAAAATAAATTTCCAACCCCTCTCGCAGACATATTCTCCATACCATAACATGTCTGCTCCCATATTTGACTATGGGACGTAAGTGTTGTAAAGACATTTCTGTACTCTGTTTCTGCCATACATTAATTCTCCCATTGAATTCAAATAAATTATATTTGCTTTCATCCGTAAACAAGACATCTTTTCAATAGTCAAAACTCTTATTAACATGTTCCTGAACAAAGATTAACCTTTTGTTGCGATTAGCTAGATTTATGAAAGTTTTCTTCCTGGTAATACGGGCATGAAACCCATTTTTATTTAGTATATTGTGAATTGTATGGTGTGTTGCTTTTTTATTTAGATTCTTTTTAACTTCTAAAGTCAATTGGGCGAGCTAATTTTCGAATTATCTTTAATTTTTCGTAGAATCCAACGCTCGTCATGGTCATTAAAAATCTTGCGGAAACTCTTTCTGACTTTATTGTCAACACTTTGATCATTTTTAAATCTTTTATATTACAGATTGCATTTTAGCGTGGTATTTATTAACTATTTTCCCAATTTCCCGTAGTTTTTCCATTTTTGTAATGAAAAATCATTAGCTTTCGCTCGTCCGTCGATGATTGTCCCCTTTGTCTACACAAAGTGAAAATCTAACTTATATTTTGTTCAAAATAACTACAAACGACTTAACAATAGGCTTGTTTTTGTAACCAAAGTAACCAAACACATATTTGAAAAGTATACTTTCTTAACACAGCAGTTTTCAAGTGAGGGTAATTCGTTGTATGAGTTTTATTTTGATGTATTTTTTGTTAATTTTTCAAAAATGGTTACTTTTTCTGCAGTAGAAGTATTAATTTACGGTTGAAATTTTCAAATATAATAAAAATAACCTTAATAAAGAACTTAACCAAGAGAAATAAAGAAAATTGTTGTTGTATTGAAATATATGTGTAAAATTATTGGAAACATAAGTCTGTACGAGTTTCACTTTGACTTACTGTAGGTGACTTTCTTCTATACTCTTGACTACTATACCTAGTATGTTATATATCCTATATTTGTTATCAAATTTATAATTTTTTTTCTATTCAACAATAATAACATCACGGAGCAAAGCTAAATAAATATGAGAACATTTTAAACAAATCAACAACAATAATAATTTCAATTTGATGCCATGCAAAAAATATAGTCTTACTAAACCTGTGATTAAATGTGTCGTGCCAAAAACACATCCATCCTCTCGCGACGAAAAAAATATCTCCTCATCTTATACAAAGCTATTCCAGGTCCACATACACTAACGAGCACTACTTTCTATCACATTTTCACCGAGCTAGTGATAATATGGAAGACGCAAACCATACCCAATATATAAAAGAGTATGTTAATAGATGGAAAACAACTACGTACCCAGTAGAGACAGAAGATAAGGAAAAAGAAGAAGAAATAGAACATACGTCTCGCAAAGGAACAGTCGAGACAATAAAACGTATGAAACCATACAAAGACGTGGAGAACGACGATATGCAAAATGTTATACTCTATAAATTATCGACTAGGGTTGTTGTCGCATTGACAGATATATTTAATGCAGCACTCAGATTGAAACATTTCTCTGAACAATGAAAAAATGCTAAGATTCTAGCAATTAGAAAACTGGGAAAAAGAAACTGAAAAGTCGCTAGCTATAGGCCGATCATCCTGCTGCTAATTATGAACAAAGTCATAGAAAATAATGATCTTAAATAGATTACTAGCATACGAAAAAGCAGCCAAGATCATTAGAAACGAACACTTTGGCTTCAGAAGAAAATATTCTACAGTGCACCAATTAACCCTGATCGTAGAATATGCGACTGAAAGACTAGGTAAAAGCGAGGTATGGGAATGATACTATTAGATATAGAGATAATCTTTGACACAGTACAGCACGATGGGTTAACGTACAAATTAACCACCTATGGCATTTCCAATTATTTAATTAAGATAATAGATGGGTATATAACAGTGGTGGTGAACCTATGACCCGCAGGTCAGATACTGACCCACGAAGGCTTTTTAAATAAACCACGCGTTGATTTTTATAAACTTATTTTTTATATCATAAAAAAGAGAACAGACAATCGAAAATACTAAAAAATTAAAATATAAATATTTTCAAGTTTTTTTGTTAACAAATTTTCAATGTTTCTAAATTATTGGTACCCTTTTTACCATACACTCCCCCCTTCCAAGTGACACCACTGACTTAGTGACCCACGGGCTAGTATTGAAAAAAATAATGAACAAAATTTGGCCCAATTCTCAAAAAGGTTCACCATCACTGATATATAAGAAGAAGGTCATTCAATGTAGATATTAATGGAAAGATTTCCGATGAAAAGATGATCAGTGCTGGAGTCTCTCGAGATTCACTACTTGGACCAATACTGTTCAACCTATAGATTGAAGACAAATCCAAAGCGGATGAAGTTCAATTAGCACTCTACACCGACGATACTCCAATCTTCATACGGAACGCAAACTTGGATAAAATAAGAATCGAGATTCAGTCGCAAACGAAACAGCTCGTTGATTACTTTAATACTTGGAAAATTAAAATGAAAACAATACCAAGCCAGAAGACATATTGTTTACATGTGAAATTGCTGTCAATCCAGGGACGGTGACAATGAACGGCATAGAGATTCAATGGAAGGAATCTGTTAAATATCTAGACGTACACTTGGATAGAAAGTTCAAGTTCAAGGAGCATATCACAAGTGTAATTTAAAGCCTGATGGTTAGTAAGAGTGGAATGAGTAGAGAAAATAACCTCTTGCTTTACAAAGCACTGTTAAGACCCACAATAACATATGCTACCTCGATATGGAGGAATACTTATGATTTCTATTTAAAATGGTTATCAAGAATTCAAAATAAAGTATTACGGATGGTCTTTGAGAAAGATAAATAATAAGACTTCCAAGCTATACAAGGCAGAAAACATAACTACGTTGGCTGATTTTATTAAAACGATGGGGTGGAGATTTTACACCAGAAAACCACATGACAACCTATTAATAGACAGCTTTGGGAGAACGAAGAAAATTGTACCCGCTAATTTCCAAATTGGAAAATTTAGAAGAAGAAATCGGTCTGCAATCGTACATATTTGACGAGGAAGAGAAAATCACAGCTACAAGGTCGGTTACAAACAAAAATTAATATCAAAACGATCAGGGCCGATGAGTAATATCGGTCAGGGAGGGGGTCGAAATTCACTGCCGTCACCACCTTAAAAATGATGAACTGTGTTTTTTGAAATTTTTCTTAGATCAAAAATGATCAATAAAATTCTTAATAAAATCTAGAACAAAAAATAAGATATATGATCAGCACCGGGGTATCTCTCACACACCCCTAAATACGTCAGCAACCAGGTTTAAAATTATCAGATCATGTATTTTCTATCACTACTATATTCTAAAAAGAAGATTTTAATCACATATTTTTCATTGCACAAATCTTAAACCTCGCACTATCTGATTAATAACAAGCACAGATAATATTCATATTGATTAAGAACATACAGAGGACGTATTAATGAAAATGTAAGTATAAAATATTACAATTGAATTACTTACCGTTTTTAGAAGTCAGAAAATCATTAAACGATTCGTCATAGTTCGATAGATTCCTTAATTGGGTGTATCTATTGCACGCATGAAACATTGTCAATGCTCTCATCATAAATCAAACACCTGATATACATGTTGCACACTCAGATTGTTAACGACAGATGAAATTCATTTCGGTCGTAATTTGCAAAATGTCGGAAAATATTCGAAAACGTCAGCGAACGTTATTAAAAGTAATTAATTTCAGAAATTAAAATCAACATGATAGTATAGCACTGACATAAGAACGTCATTTTGGATTGTAATTTTTTCAGGTTAGACAGATTTAACATTGCAATGATTCACTTGTCTGTACGTAAGTCGTCAGTTCGAACTCGATGTACACACACACACAACAATAACGTTTTTTTAACAGATTGTTAATTTGTGATTTATGAAAATAGCATACGAAATACTCTACAATCGTTGACATTTATCAAACTAAAACGTGACATAACGAGCAACTGAACGAGCGAGCGACTCGCATAAATTGAACGTTTATTCTAAACTGACTGCATGTGCGAGTTTTGGTTTCGGTGTACAAAAAGACGTTTTTAAAAATCAAGTGAGACTTTATTACGAAATTTACGTCGTTTACATTTAAAGTGTTTACTTCGTAATCTTTAAGTAATAGCAATTAAAGACAAAGATTTTACAATTCTTTTTATATTAATTTTGTGCTTATTATCTATTTTTTTATCAGTAGTTCGGATGTTTTCGTCTGGAATCAGAACAATGTTATCTTAGTGCATTGTCGACAGGTCTGGAGATATAACTTGCGTATTCGAATCAGTTAAGAATGTTATGTAATCGAATTAAAATTAGATCGTTCCTTCGCTTGTAACCCAAATACCCATTATACAACTCAACTGATTTTTTAAAACAATGACCACTGATTAATTATATCTTGGTGGATATTTGTCTTTTATTTATTTCTTATTAAATTCTTTATTTCATTTGGAGAAAATGATTAGATATAAATATAGAAAAAGATATGAAAGAAAATCACGCGGAAATTTCGTAATGAAAACAATAGTCGACGTTTTTTATAGCAGTTCGCTTCTTTCTGATCTACATCTTTGAATAATATTTAAAGTTAAAACAATTCCATCAGACTAACGTATGATTCTTAAGAACGTATCTTAACATTGTATGTCTTTAATGACAAAAGACACACATTTTCGTGTTTATGAAAAACCAAATTAAATATATAAAAATACAAGGACAATAATATACTAACCTGAAATGTAAAACAGAAAAACATAAAACACCGTATTACCATTCTATATTCGCATATTTTCATTGTCTGTCGACGAGATTCCATGCTCAAAAGCCAATATTTATAAAAAGTGTATTTTATTATATCTCAAAATATTGCAGCATTAACGTGAAAATTAATATTGAACATTTTTGACTCAAATCGTTAAAGAGTACATGCATTTTACTATTAAAAATATTTTTATATATTTAACCGTTATGTTACTACCCGGATACACATGTACCCATTTTCAACTTTGCGTCGAATCTAATAAATTTCTATGAGAAGAATCGTTTTTCCCAGTCAGATTCCCATTATTTGTGAAATTTCGAGAAGATTTAGGTATTTATAATTTTTTTTTTATTAAAAAGATATTAATTCAAATGACATTTAACTGATATACACCTCTAATTACTACCCGAGTACACGTGTACCCGTAGGTATTTTGTAAAAAGCAGGAATAAATTAAATAAATAAAAAAAATAAGTAAATACTACGTTTTAATTACAGGACTTTATTGCATCTTTAAAAAAAATAAATCGAAAAATATCATTTTTCGGAAGGTGATGGACAATTTTTATAAACTGAATACGTCGAAGAATGTTCATCGTAAATAGGTTTCTGGCATTGCATACATGATTTGAGAGTCTTTCTTCGTTTATCTATGCTGCATGACAAATACAGCAAGAACCAATGATGATTTTATGATTACGTACATCACGTTGAACTGGAATAGTAGTAGATGTAGAAGCAATCGACGCAGAAGTAAATGCAATTTGTATGCAGGAGATTGACTTCATTATCATGCTCTCGATCGCTAATTTTGTACACAAGTTTCTTGCAATTTGTACATTGAGGGAACGGTTTTGAATGATTAGAAGACAAAGCTCTTATTCTAATTGTCTCAAAAATACTCGGCGTTGATTTGTATTTTTCTTGAGCATACAGTTATTTTCGAAATAAATAATATATGCTGCAAGAGCAGCAATATCAACGATATTAAAGAACAATACAAGTGGCCACCTGTTCGTACGCCTTCTCACCTTATAGCGTCCTACTAATTTGTCCATAATATCTACACCAAATTTGGTTTTTTAATAAAAATTAATTATGTCGGGTTTATTTTTGGGTCCAGTCATTGCGTCGTCATGATGCATCGATGACAAAACTACAACACAGCCACCAACTCTTTTACAATTCGCTCTCCTAATTTTTTTTCTTTACCCGATACTAAATTATCCAGTATAAATTTGACCAGCGAGAGGACAGAAGTTTTCCGCATCACAAATCCACCATATTTATATGATAGACCCCACCAGATATACGAATTCAGGGCCGTAATAATGACATTTTGTAATAGGGTACACGTGTACCCGGGTAGTAATTAGTATGGAAAATTCCAGGTAGTAACATAACGAATATATATATATAATATATATATATATATATATATATATATATATAAAATACAAAAGTAATGATTTAGCTAGGAACACCGTCTATCATGTGGAGAAAAGTGTGTTCTAACCCCGATCGGAGATATAAAGTAGGTTTTTTAACTTTTAGTGAAATGTGTCTACCTAAAGGAGTAAACACTGAATTAAAAATACTTGCCAAACTTCTGTTCGATCAGCGTGATGTGTATGACTAAATACCAATGATATATATATATATATATATATATATATATATATATACAGTTAGTCACAAAATGGAGCGTACACTAATAAATTCTAAACGTTTATTTATATATTAACAGAATTAAATATATTTTTTAAACAAAAAGTGCATATTTGTAATAAATGCTTATTGTCACTTATAATTTCATTAAAAAGACATAAAAATATCACTCTATATTTAGTAAAGTTATAAAAAAGTTCAAAATTAATTCACACAAAATTGAACGTACCCTTTGAAAGTATGTACAGAATGAATGTGATTTTATGCGCATTTCAAAATATAATTAGGGGTTCTATATAAAGTGATAACAATAATAACAATTTATTAGTTCTTTACTATATTTTGTCATTTCTTGAAGAACTCATATTTGTTATAAAATAGAGACTAAAAAGAAGCAAACACATATAACTATGCGTCAACTTATTACAACGTTATGATATAAAGGGAAATCATTACTTGATAATGTAGCAATGGTGCACAGGTCACATTTCACTGTTTAAAAAAGAATTAATAAATATAAATATGAAGGTATGCTCTACAATAAAGAAAGGTCGGGGCAAGAAAAAAATTCTGACACCTAATGATGAACGGATTCATCATCCGATCAATGAAGATAAACCCGAAACAAAGTTTACCAAATTACAAGTGGAGGTAACTTCGAGAATTAACAAAAAAAATTCCACCGAAATATCGCGTCTAGTACTACACAAAAATGGGTATTATAGATGAATTGCATGTAAAAATTTATTATTTCTAAAGTGAACCGAGAAAAACGTCTAAAATTTGCTAAAAAGTATATTAAATATAATACAGATTTTTGGAACAATGTTATATTCTCGGATGAAACCAAAATTAATTTGTTTGGAGTGGATGGTAGGCAAATTGTTTGGAGAAAACCAAACAAAAAAATAACATGTGTTCAACAGTAAAACACTGAGTAGAATTTGTAATGTTATAGGGCTGTATGAGGATGTCTGGGAGCCAATGGTACTGTGAATTTACGTTATATTGAATCTATCATGGGTAAAATGAAGTACCTTGAAATTTTGAAAAATTATTTAAAGCCATCTGCCCGCAAATTAGAGATGTCGCCAACTTATCATTTTCAACAAGACAATGATCCGAAGTATACTTCGTACATAATTAGAGAATGGCTGTTATATAATACACCAAACTTGTTAGAAACTCCACTCAAATCACCAGATCTCAACCCAATTGAAAATTTGTAGGTAGAATTGAAGAACCGTATGAGAAATTGTAACCCATCTAACAAAAACGATTGCGTAAAAAATTGACAGAAATATAGCAAAATACACCTAGTTTTGTAACAAAAAAATTAGTCAAACCAATGCCACGGTGTCTGCAAACAGTCATACACGCTAAAATATATGCTACAAAATATTAATTTTATGTATTGTAAAAAAATGTTCATAAGTATCATTACTGTACGCTCAATTTTGTGTGAATAAATTTTAAATTTTTTTATAACTTTTCTGAATATAGAGTAAATACGATGATATTTTATGTCTTTTTAATGAAATTATAAGTGACAATAAGCATTTATTACAAATATGCACTTTTTGTTTAAAAAAGATATTTAATTCTGTTTATATTATAAATAAACGATTAGAATTTATAAGTTTACGCTCAATTTTGTGACTAACTGCATATATATATATATATATATATATATATATATATATATATATAAATATTATCGATGCATACAAACATATAAATAAACAGTTAGTTAAAAGAGACTAAATACACAGGTATAAAATGATTGAAATGTTAAGAGAAAGGCACAGGCGTATATACAAATTGAAAATTATTAAATATTTTTATTTATTATATACAGATAGATCGCTTTTAAATTAACAAAATAAAATTATAATATATTGCAAATTTTAAATATCAAAGATATGAATTGAATAAAATAAATAACATATACCACTTGAACACATTTTATTTTACATTTTACTAAATATTTAACATTTTGTTGAATGTTTACTTTCTAAATATACATATGTATTATGGAATTGAAATTAATTTTTAACCACTTAATACTATTGAAAATATAACGATTATCGATGTTTTTCTCTATTCAATTATTACGAATGATTATTAATTGAAAAAAGGAAAATTTTTACGATATATGAACTGCTGATCCATCACTCACTGAATATTGAATTTGAAAGACTAGAGTAAATGTATAGTCTAACAGCTTGTCAAAAATCAGTTTAGATAAACTGGTCTTATCAGTAATTAAATTATCATCGACAAAATGTTTTGATTTATCGACGTCTCAAGCCTCCGCACCTGCTCCGAAGAGTTTCGACAAGATAAGAGTATTTAGACGGAGAATAAATATGAATGTCTATGTATAATCTCATTAGTTTTTTCCAATAATCTAGGAAGTATATGCAAATCTACGTGTTCTGGTTAAATAACCACGTTATATTGCTTCTTGTCAGGAAATATTTTTAATATTTTCTAACAAAAAAAGACGTTTATTGTTTGGATATATTTCATTTCCTTCGCACTGCAAGTTTTCCGTGTATTGTATTAAATTTTTAGGTTACTTGAATCGACGTTAAAAAATGATCGTGTCAATAGATTAAAGGATATTCGACGCTCGTTGAACTGGAGAATGAATCTTGATAATTATTCGACATTTTTCTATCATCACTTAATTCGATTTTTGAAACAAGAGGATATTTTTATTCATTTAACAATACAAGTTTTTCAACTTCTGGTCGTTTGTTGCTCTGAAAAATAAATGCGGAAATAAAGAAAGTTCTATTTCACAACTACATTTGTCTGCATCTGAATATATAAATCAGCATCAATGAAAAACTAATTTTACTTGTAACCTACCACATTCGTATGTAAATAAGATATACGTGCGTATGGCACTGATGTGTTTTTTTGCAAAATTATGAATGAAGTCGTGCGTGTACTTTCGAACAAACACAAAAAAAAACTTTTATCTTTTTTTTCAATATGTATTTTGATGACATGATGATAGTAATTTTATTAGCAATGTATAAAATCATAAAAATATTAATTGTGAACATACATAATTTGATAAACTTCTCAAAAGAAAATTACAAATGTGAAGTCATTAGATAGAATGAGCTGGAAAAAAATATTGAAACATGCAAAGGTGTAAAAAAAATCGTTGTAAAAAGTATTTGTTTCGAAATTGTATTAAATTCGCTTTTACACAAATATATTATCACTCCCATCTCGACAAATTGTCAGAAATTGTTCGATCACTTATTGATCACTTTGTTGTTTATAAACTGTGGTTGATTCACTTTACACAAATTAATTTTAACTCCAACACCACAATAATTCAAAGTGTTCAATAATCATTTATTGTTCACTTATTATTTATAATTATAGATTATATAATTATAAGCAATAAGTAAACAATAAGTAATTATTGAACACTTTGAATTATTGTGATGTTGGGCTTAAAATGTATTTGTGTAAACTTATTGATCACTTTATTTATTTATCACAACAAGATGATATTCTAATGCAATGCCATCATCGTCAGATAGTCGTGTAATAAAATTTAAAGATGAGAAAATGAACGATAAGTAATTATTGAAAATTGTATTCTTGAGATGATAATCTATTGGTGTGAAAAAATATATTACGAAAACTTGTTCGCAAAAGCATTTACTTTAAAAACGAATCAAATTAAAAATCATCAACATTCACACTTTTAATTTCTAGGAGCGCACCTTTAAGTGAAAACGAAAACTTGTGACAAGGTACAACATAATTGACTAGTATTTAGTTTTTATAATTTGATTCTTTTTATTCAATGCACTTTCAACGCATATCTAATTAAATAATTATCGCACGTTTATGTGAAATTTTGTAATCTAAATTAGGAAAGAAGCTGTAAGAACACCTTATTGTACATAACGTTTATGTTATGTATATATTGAGTCAGAACATGATTTTTGAGTGGTTGAGGTGTTTCGACATTAAATGGATTGTTCATCGTGATTACTTACAAATGGGGCAAACAATAGAATCGACATTTTTGTCTTCACGTTTTTGAAGTGGTTACCTATACAAACCACTTAATAAGAAGTCAACGGAAATTTGAAAATCCAATCATAAATATTATATCAAAACACCTCTCCTCTTCGACAATATATTTTGAAAAAAACAAATTTACCTTTATTCTTTATCCATTATACAATCTAATTTGGCTTCGTATAACATTTTAGTTTTAAAAAAGAAGATAAAAGAAAATTAATATATTGATCTAACAGTAATTCTGAAATTAATTACAATAAATACTTTGAAAAATGAAAAAAGAGTCAGTAGATATATAAAGTTGCTGCAGCCAAATTATTTAAATATGAACCATTTTAATTATAACAAACATACATAGGTATATATATATATATATATATATATATATATGTGTGTGTGTGTGTGTATGTGTGTAAGAGAGAGATGGAGAGTGTGTTTGTACATCATACAACATGACGGTGACTTTAGATCAGAAATTAGATCATTAGTTAGTGCAATATGAATAATGGTTGAAAAAATGAATAATAAAATGTAGAGTAAAATATTATTAAGTTTGAGATGGAAACCAATATGTAGTACTTAATTGCAATTGAGGGTCAGAAATTAGGATACAAAAATGAAACAGAAATTTTTGTATAACCCAGCTATACATGAAAAGAATATTGTTAAAAAAATCTAAACATGATCGAAAAACCTATAAATCGATTCTTCAATATACAAGAATAACTGATATAATAGAATGAGTAAATTCACTGAAATGGGCATGAACAGGGCATATGGCAAGAAGACAAAGTAAAAGATAAAAATCATTATGAATTAGCGACCAAGACACAAAAATAGATTTAGGAAGAGGTCAGGTTAAGAATGAAAGGTTGAAATTATAAAATATTGCAATAGCGAGGTGTATATGAGATTATCCTTAGACAAGAAGCAATGAAATAATTTTGATAAAACATTTAAAAAACTTAAATATTATTCGACAGCAGTGGGTTGATATTATTGTTCGTGATGATGATATATTTTATCTAGAGATGATGGTACTTTGTAGCCGAAATGAGTCAATTTTTCTAAGAGAATAAATTTTGAATAAAAAATGTTCTTCAATTTGCTTGGACTATATGGTGAACGTCAACACGGTTACCGAGTTTCAGTGAATGATAACATTCAATGAGGTTTTCGCCTAGCAGTTAGCTAATATCTCGTATATATATATATATATATATATATATATATATATATATATATATATATATATATATACAGCTGGGTAGGTTTTTGTGCGGATTATTTTAATGCGATTTTGAAGTTATGCGTTTCATATTTCTTCTTAATATTTTTTTATGTATTTTTTAAGCGATTATTTAATTCAACGAAAAGCTCTTCAGTTTTATGAACAAATAAAGGAATCAGAGCCATTTACTTCCGCTTCTCAAACTGATAAAAAAATTTCGGCTAGCAAAGGATGGTTAATGCCTTAAGTAACAATGATATTATTGCAATAAATTTAGATACCGTAGAAGGTTTAGCAAATGATAATGAAACAGAAGTAGAACCTGTTCCCTTCACTGCAAAAATGATTTGAGGTCTTCAACTTTGTAATCAATTGGAAAATCATTTTCTTGTTAATAACACGAAATCTGAATGAGCTTTTAAATTCCAACGACAGCTGAATAATTGTATGTCTGAATATCGCGAGCTTCATAAACAATTAGTAAAATCATCGTCTCCAAGTTTAATCACCGATTCTTACATTGTCGTCAGAAAAATTAACACAAAACGAGACAGAAGTCGGCGCTTATTCTGCTAATTTTGTTTGTGTTTCCTCTAATGACGAATCTGATTTTGCATATTTTCAAATATGTATGAAAAAATGTAAAATAAATTACATATATATACATATTTCTTTGAATAAAATTAAATAATTAATAAAAAAATGAAGTGAAAAACTATATTTTCTATCAATTTTATTCAAATATTTGAATTTTTTTAGACATTTTTTATTTTCTGATTTTTTTACTGCGAGTTTTAAAGTAATTTCACTTTGTTGCTTTGGTTTTATGCGGTTTTTGAAAATTAACGAACGTATCCCTAATTTTTCAATGTAAGTTAAGTCTTTTTTTGTGCGATTTTTTTTTCATGCGGTTTTCTGCCGAACATATCTACCGCTTAAAAACAAACCCAGGTGTTTATATATTACATGTTACATCATCTCAACTAATATATGTTTTAATTTTACTGTCATTTTAAATGCAGATGTCAGCCTTAAAATGAATCATATTCGTATTTAGCTAAAAAAGTTAGTGAAATATTAAATTCTGCTAAACGATCGGAAAATCAATATTTCCAATATAATAGTCATATAAGTAAAATAATATATATGTAAATAATAATTAATTATTGAACATTTAAAATGTGATTTTTCTACACATTATATGTTATTTCTGTTCTTGAAAAAATATTTTTTCACATACAAACCTCGCATGTTTTCGATTCGAACGACTGATTTATTGTAAAAGTATATATTGTTCGATGTTTTTATGAATTTATCCCACAAAAGAAATTTGCAACTAATTTTATTATATTTTAAAATAAACAATTATCACAGGCATGAACATAAAATTGAAAATTATTTAAAATTGCTTGCAAATATTCTATTAATCAATGGCAGCATGAAAATTACAAATGAACGTTCATAACTTTCATTTTCCTACCTGATTGAAAGAAATGACCTACGGAATGCGATACAGCAATGATGTTTGTTCAATTATTTTTGAAGTTATATATTCTTGACAATATCATAAAATTAAAATAAATAAATTATATCTTTTTCGATATTCAATTCACGTGAGTGATTTTGAATGTTTTTAATCGTTTTACATTTAATACGTGTTTATAAACATAACAGTATATTTTGGTGAACGTACTTGAAGAATTTCAAGTGAATTCAGTTACATTTTTTTAACTTTGGGTTTAGAAAGAGAAACAAACACATTCATTATTTAATTGACACGTCCTATTATTGCTAACAATTTTATAGAACACTTTGTGATCAGGGGTGATAGTGATTGGTTTGTTTAAAGTTAATATACGAAATAATTACATAGATCTCATAAAGGTTATCAACAAAATCGATCATTGATGTATGTTCAAATTACTTGTTGAAAATAGAGACGTTAAATTTAAAAAAATATAAATTTGTAGTAACAAACCTGAGATGATCTTCTGGTTACATATTGAAGAGAAACTGTATGGGAGAAGCCTTCATAATGCGTTTTAACTCGTACCTACGAATAAAAACAAATATCGTTTAGATTGAAATTTGAAACGTCGAAACACAATGAAAATAATCACAAACACACGATGTGTTGCAGTAATGAAACGATCGTCTTAAGTATACGTCTATCTTGAAACATTAAAAACCACCGCACATATATAATTGATTTTAAATATAACAGAGTAAAATGAATAAAGGAAAATATTTTTTTATGAAAATATTACGTGTCGATGGTAAAATATAATACAAATTTCATAATCTTTCACTTCGTACCTGTTTGTTTTCAATGCGAATATTTTCTACATCGGAATATTTATCAGAGTCATTATTTGTTTCGCATTGTCGAGCAATGGCCATTGCTGGTATTTCTAAAGAAGTCTCCATGCACAGATCGTTATTTGCAGAGCGCGCGAATTTCCTGTGCATTATTTTCTGTAAAACAGAAACACAGACTTCCTCAGTTAAGGTTTCCAAAAATAATAAAGATTAGTACTCAATTGTAACCATTGCCATCATTGGCGGGCATAATATTATTAATAATTTCTAATAATTACAACTGTACATATTATCGCAAGTACTGAAATCATAAAAGAGGCAAAGATTTTCCATTTAAATTAAAATTATGTATAAACTGAATCTAAATGTGGAATAACCGAATTAAAGATTATCAATACAATGTTTGTATTTGAAAATCAAATGTATGTTTCTTTTGTGTAATTAAGAAAAATAGTAATTTTAATAATTTTTCCATTTATATTCGTTTTATTTACATTTATTATATATATATACATATATATATATATATATATATATATATATATATATATATATATATAATACTCTAAATCCTCTCAAGTGATGCATGTTTGAATTTAACTGTAATCCTAAACGCTACTACATGCGGCTACAAACTTTATAAACGAAACATTGTCGTATGCAAACAATAAAATTGTATAAACATTGATTTCTCCTGGACAGTCTGATAATTTTGATATTTTTATTATACAATAATATATATGAGAATAAAAAGTAAATATAGAGTAGACAGTAAACAAACGAGTAAACCAATATAGATTCCTTGAATTGAATTTTATGCACAAGTTGTATATTTCTTGTTTTCTTAAAAAATGACTTTTCTCATTCATAATTCAGGTTTTGAATTTGAACGACCGATTTATTACAAAAATCCTCATTGTCCAACATATTTGTGAATTTATCAAACGAACAAATTTGAAAATAAGTTTATTAAATTTTAAAATCATAAAATAAACTCGTCAATTCTCACTTATATGAACTTTAAAAACTAAAAATTACGCATAAAAACGTTCTATTCATCAATGGAAGCGTAAAAAGCGGCAATAAAGTCAATAAATTGTATGTTTTTGTACTTGTTTAGACCAAATAATTTATAAATTGTAATATATAATTGCAATTTATTCATTTATTGAAAAGAGAATACTTTTTGTAGAAAATAGTAAAAATTAAAATAAAATTATTAACACAAATGAATTTTAACCCCAACACCACAATAATTTTAAGTGTTCAATAATCACTTATTGTTCATTTATTATTTATAATTATATAATCTATAATTATATCGACTGATGCATTTCGATGGCGACGCCATCATCGTCAGAGCCTTTCTGTTAAAATCTAGATAGATAGATAGATAAATGCTATATATATATATATATATATATATATATACATATATATATATATATATATATATATATATATATATATATATATATATATATATATATATATATATATATTTATATATATATATATATATATATATATATTTATATATATATATATATATATATATATATATATATATATATATAATATGTACAGGTAATTTATACATTTGGATAGTATGTTACATTAGCAGGTTATCCACGGATGTTTTGCTGTATAAAAATAAGGCAATGTTTATGTTTTGGAGTTCAGAAATTTTGTTTTTAGTAGGGCTCAAGATACGTATACTAATTTGTGTTTTGTATCCTTATTCAATCAATCTACGACTGGGGGTTGAACTTTTCTTCTCATTTCGTCATCGGGTCTGTAATATTGAAGTGTATGCTGTTATTTATTGTTTTTTGCAACATGTTCTTTTTCATAGATTTATGACCTGTTTTGATGACCTGAATTGACTTATTTATTACTTGTGACAGTATTCGAAAATTTTTAACGATTTGTGAGGTGTGTTCTAAATGAATTGAATATCTGCATGCGTTAGTTTTGTGATAATTTTTTTAAAAATATGTTAGTATTTTTTAAAAAAATTAGTGGCATGCATACGAGGGTAGTTTGATAAGTCCGTGTAGAAATAAAAACTGCTTCATTTTTTTGAATGAATCGTTTTTATTTTTCAACATAGTCTCCTTTTAGGCTTATACACTTCATCCAATGCTGCTCTAGTTTGTTAATCCCCTCCGAATAATAGGATTTGTCCAAGTCTGTAAAATAGTCATTCGTTCCTACAATCACCTCCTCGTTCAAATAAAATCTTTTTCCCGCGAGCCATTTCTTCATATTAGGGAACAAATAATAGTCCGATGGAGCCAAGTCTGGAGAATAGGGGGGATGTGAAACGATTGGAACCCTATTTCCATTAGTTTTGCGGCCACAACTGCTGAGGTGTGAGCTGGTGCGTTGTCGTGATGAAAGAGGACTTTTTTGTGGGCTAATCGGGGACGTTTTTCTTGCAACTCGGTTTTCTTGTGGGCTAATGCTGAGGGGACGTTTTTCTTGCAACTCGGTTTTCAAACGATCCAATAACAATGAATAATATGCACCTGTAATGGTTTTACCCTTTTCCAAATAGTCGATAAAGATTATTCCTTGCGAATCCCAAAAGACAGTCGCCATAACCTTCCCGGTCGAAGGAATTGTCTTCGCCTTTTTCGGAGCAGATTCCCCCTTGATAACCCATTGTGTAGACTGCTCTTTGGTCTCAGGAGTGTAGTGATGTATCCATGTTTCATCTACAGTGATGAAACGACGCTTAAAGTTCTGCGGATTTCGCTGAAACAACTGCAAACCGTTCTCGCAACACTTCACACGACCTCGTTTTTGGTCGATCGTGAGCAATCGCGGCACCCACCTGGCGGATAGCTTTTTCATGTCCAAATGTCGGTGCAAAATATTATGTACCCGTTCACACGAGATGCCTACAGCACTAGTAATCTCACGCACTTTCACTCTTCTGTCATCCATCACCATATCATGGATTTTATCAATGATTTCTGGAGTGGTGACATCAATAGGGCGTCCAGAACGTTCAGCGTCTCTTGTGCTCAGATGGCCACTCCGAAAATGTTGAAACCACTTATAAACCGCACTAATCGAAGGTGCAGAGTCACCATAATGTTTATCAAGCTTCTGTTTAGTCTCCTGAGGCGTTTTGCCTTTAATGAAGTAGTGTTTAATCACCACGCGAAATTCTTTTTCGTCCATTATTTGACAATCACTCGATTTCCTTGATTCCAACGATTGTCAAACACAAAGGAATAGACCGATATGGCTGAAACTTGATGTGTGTTTTTCCAAGAGGTGCTACTAATTAAAAATAACCTCGATATGCACCAGTGGTGCCATCTTTCGGAATTTACACGGACTTATCAAACCATCCTCGTATATTCTAGTTACGTTTTTATATAAAATATTATTTACAGTAGTGCAAAAGGCTAACAAGCTTGAGTTTATTGGACAATTTAATAATTAGACTAGCAAAAAATTTTCAAATATCTTCTCAAATGATAAATAAGTCAATTCAGGTCATCAAAAAAAGGTTACAAATCTATGAAAAAGAACACGTTGCAAAAAACAATAAATAATCGAAAACAATTCTTGCTTGCAGACCAGATGACGAATTGAAAACAAAGATTCAACCCCCAGTTGTAGATGAATTGAATAAGGACACAAAACACAAATTAGTATATGTATCTATAGAAAAGTTAGTCTAGATTTTAATAGAAAGGCTCTGACGATGATGGCGTCGCCATCGAAATGCATCAGCCGATATAATTATAGATTATATAATTATAAATAATAAGTGAACAATAAGTAAATTAAAATTCATTTGTGTAAAGTGAATCAGCCACAGTTCCAAAACAACAAATAAAATTATTATCCTTTTTTGATTTTCAAATCAAATGAACAATTCAAATATTTTTGCTCGTTTTATATTCAGTACATATTTATATAACAAAATGGAAAATAATTTTCTAGGCATACTTGAAGACTTTCAAGTGAATTAACAGTAAATTTTAATTGTATTTTGTTTAAAAAAAGAAATAAACACAGTTATTAATCGACTAACAGATCTTATGATTACTAAATTTTTGATAAAGCTTTTTGATGTAGAGGATGGTATTTGATATTTGTATTAAATGCATAAGCAAAAGTATTGAACTGTACTGTAGATCTCATAAAGATTAGCTAACAAAATTACCATTTGTGTATATTCACATTACTCGTTTGAAATAGAGACGTTAAGTTTGAAAATATATAAATTTGTAGTTACGAACCTGATTTTTTCTCCTATTTTGTTTCACGATAATTTTAATTATTTTTATTGAAAATATGATAGGTACTACTATGAACGAAATGATTAAAATCATTTCGATGTACATCATACCTGCGAATAAAAATAAATAGCGTTCAGATTAAAACTTTAAATGTCGAAAACGACATGGAAATTAATTACAAACACACAATGTGTTTAAGGAATTGTATAGTCGTTTCAAATATTTGTGTATCTTGAAAAACACACACATATATATAATAGAGAATCTCGACGTAATGAAAAATATATTTTTATGAAAACTTTTACGTCGATAGTAAAATATAATACAAATTCCATAACTTTTCGCTTCGTACCTTTTTGTTTTATATTTACATGAATGTAATGTACAATGGAATGTTTTTTAGAGCCGCTGCTCACTTCACAACGTACAGCACCGGACTCGTTTGCTGGCATTTTTAAAATTGCCTCCGTGCACAAATCCTTTTTCTTACTGCATGCAGTTGTCGTGTACAATGATTCCTGTAAAGCAGAAACACCAACTCTCTTAGTTATGACTTTTATAAATTGAGTAAAAAAATGCCCAATGGTTACGATAGTAAAAAATATCACAAGTAGTGAATGCATAAAAGAGAAGATTTTCTATTTGCATCGAAATTATGTGTAATCTCAATCCGTACATTAAGTAAATGAATTAAATATCATCAATACAAATGTTAGTATCTGAAAATTGAATGCATGTTGCTGTTGTTTTTTTAAGAAAATAATAATTTTGTCAAATTTTCCATCCAAATTGGTTTTATTTACAATTATTGTATATGAATTTACAATATTATATATAATTTAGAAGCTTATTAGAATTTTTGCAGTTCTAAATGCTTGTAAAATTAACAGGTATTTTATTTTTAAACTCAATTATTATTTTATATATGTATATAAATGTTATACGTAAAACGAGTACCACGTTCTTCGGTATCTGATCGAAAATTCACTCTAACATAAAAATTTCACAACGATGTTTACGAAACTTCCAGAAGAATTTAATTACTTTCATATGTCGATTTAAGATCAAATGCGTAATGTGTATATAACATATTAATTATACCAAAAATTAAACAATCGAATCAGTGTTAACACTGTGATTCTCAAGCACTAAAATAGGATAAATCTGAAAAGATTGTCAAAAAATTATTGCACCAATTTTTTAAGAAGTTAAAGGAAATTTGCTGATAGATTATTTCTTAAATGAGTTAGTTATGACAAAGACGTATTGTGTTAAACTTTTGATGGAATGATACAAAAATATTTATAAAAAAAAATTAAATTCAGAAAAATACATCCCATTTTTTATGAAGCCAATTTTTGCCCTCATACGGATATTAACAATAAAAATTCATGATATTTAAAGTAGAAGAAATGAAAAGATGTTGAATAAGTTCGTTTTCTTCCATGTATGTGAAATTATATAAACGTATGTTGCTTGCATATATAAAGAAATGATTAAATACTACAATACAATACTCACATTCAGTTTCCTTTCTGTCGAGTCGTTTCGGATGAAATACCAATCGATGATTTCAATGGGCGAGAACGAAAATATGACACACCTGACCGTCATCGTCGTGTTATATTCATATTCGTAAGAATCCTGTTCAATATGCACTCGAAGATTATCTGTAAACAACAGACTTATACGTAGACTGATCGTAATTTTATATTAAAAAATATTAACTCTATCCTATTTCTTCGAATCAAATTGATTATCTACCACATGGAATTCGAAGCTGAATCTAATCGTGTATTTATTTTTACTTGAGCGAACGCTATTTATATATGTATATATATATATATATGTATGTATGTATGTAAGTTTAGATAATAAACTTATGTTTTACTGTCAAAGGTAAAAACAGATAAAATGTATTTATCAAACGTTCTTTTTAAATATTTAAGAAAATTCAATTTTACAATATGTCAACTTTTTCCAGACTATTATCATCCAGTTTTTATTCTTCTATTTACTTCATCTACAAATATTCCCTAGGTGTTATTGACTTTTTTCACAAATGAATAGTTGTTTTGATTCTTTACATCTATTTTACTTTTAATTCGATTCTTCCTTAATCTCGAAAATTCATTGAAAATTACTTTTGTCTTGCTCGAGTTTTATTATATTTTTATTACATCTATTGACTTTATTTATCTAATTCTTATATATTTTTTCACGCTCAACTGGACTTATCAAGAAAATAACAATGTCGACAAATCATAAGTAGCTTAGCATCTCCTGTTAATTTTTATATTTCGTATTTCCAGTTTACTCTCCTAAACACTTATTCTAACGCAGATGTGAATAATTTTGTTGATATCACATTGCTCTGTTCTCCTCTTTCATAAATTTAAATTTGTCCATTTTTCTTTTTATTGTATGTGTATGTATGATATACGCATGATATGTCTACAATTCATATTCTATGAGACACATTTTCGGATGATATTTTTTACTTTGATATTTGGCAACGTAACATTGATGACAAATGCTTGCTTTTTATAATGAAAAAAATTAATTAGAACAAATTTATTTACCTGATATTTTATAAGCGAGTGCCTGTTGCGGATACGATTGACCATTATGTTCGGGCAAGCAATAACATTGTGATGAATTGAGATTCTCGTAAGGATTTTGAATGATAAAGCCGACGTTTGGATCGTAGTTAAAAGGACTCGAAGCGTTTACGGAACTCGCGATCTGAAACGAAAACAGAACTTGCTGCAGAAAGTTGTTTTTGTAAAATACACTGAATTCATTGACATGCAATTCTCTATCCTGTCATTCACGTCAATTGTATATGAAATAGATGACTTCATATTCTAATAATGTTAATTATATTGCAATGATTTAAAAACCATCTAATTATTTAAATTATTATATATTTGAGTGAAAAAAAACTGTAACGTGTGTGTTGTTTTTAGAAAAAAAAATCAGTGTATAATGGACTTTCAAAAATATAAATTAAACGCCTTTACGTGGATTTATGTGTTAAGTAATTTTATTTATAATTAAATTTTCACAATTTTTCATATTTTTTTAAAAAACTATATATATTCTTCTTTGTTTGAAGAAAATACATTATTGATTTGTGCATTCTACTTAATCACATTTTTAGCAGTGAAACATCGAATATGAATGTAAAAATAATTTAGCGATTATAGGTAACTCGGAAAAATACCAAAAGACACATGTTAGAAATAACATTTAAAAGTAAATAGGAAACCGATTCGAAAAAAAAGAGTATTATGGTAAATATAGGGAATTTTTAATGAAAAGGGGTCAATCAGATAACGAGGAGAAAATATCAAAGATAGATAAGAGAATTTATTGAAAAATAAAAAGCGTTTCAAGGTGAATTTAATGCACAGATGAAACAAAGGTATGAGAAAATCTATTGATGTAGAGTAGAAGAGAAAATGGAATTGAATTATTATCGAAAAAAATACTTAATTTTGTTTAAAAAGAGAATAAGTCCCAAAAATTGTAAATTTATATAGATTTTAAATTTTCCTTTCATTTAAACATTTTCATATATTGTCGTATATTGCGAATTAATAGCTCAAATATTAATATATCTTAAGTGAACATCATTTTAGAAAAATGTTTCAACAAATTTCAAAGATAAATATTCGATATATTCGAAATGCTGATGTCGGAAACATCAAAAGAGAAACTAGAGTCAACTTTAAACAAACATAGACAAAGTATTAATCTTCTCGTCGCAAAAGCAATGTGAACGTATGAAAGTGAGCGAATAATAAACAGATCTCGACGAATTTTTGATTTTCACACTTCACAATTGCTAATAATATAGAACAATACACACAATACAAAAATGTTGTCAAAGTCTAGATATTATTTCGATAAAGCAAAACATTTTTTATGAAAAAATTGCAAATACATTGACTTGAAATAAAATTTTGATTGAAATTTTGTACGGGATTTACATATATATGAAAGCGAAACGTCTATTTATGTAGAGTAGACATAGAAACGACTAGAAGGAAAATAAAACCAGAATTTAGAGTAATTTCTGTTTTCATCTTCTGTCTATTTAAAAAGAATAAAATTGTCGACATGTTCAAAGCAAGTTCAATATATTTATAAGAAGTCTCAATTTTTATGCCTTCGCATGAAATCAATTGCATTTTATTCGAAATATAAGTGAATATTTACCTCTTTGTCATTATGCATTAATTTCATAATAACTTCTGGATATTTTACTCTGCACGGAATGACGACTGAATCATTACGAACGACGACATCCGTGTTGTTGGAGTATATGCCTAAAAATGAACATTTAAAAGAATATTAACGCACAATTTACTGTCATATATATTATAAATTTCTATGCGAATTGATTTGTCTGAAAATGAATTAGACTTGTGACACGACAATTTTCAACGACGACAATTGCTTTAACCCGTTAAGCGTCAAGCCTATTTTGCCGTGCTTTCCATTTAGGCCACTATATCAGATTTTATCGAAATACCGGCGGCCAGAGAACTGTTTAGGTTGCGATAAGGCTGAATGTTTATATAAGCCTACAATAATTTGTTACGAAAATCCATGAAATGGTATAAAAAGCTAGTCTTTGAGCTGTTACTAAATACTGCTGTTTTCAATGCTTAATTTTATATAAAAATACTACCAAGAAGAATAAGTGTATCACTGAATTTCGTAAGAAATTAGCTGTACATCTTACAAATTGTCGGAATAAAGAAATTCCATGTAGCTGTACTGCAAATACATCTCAAAAACCTCATCACAAACTCCAAAAAAAAACTTGAATAGTGTCTAAAGTGCGAAGATATTGCAAAAAATGCTACGAAGATAATGCGGCACTATTTGGAAGAGAAATTTCCAGAAAATTTACTAAATAAGTTGTAACATTTTGTGAAAGCTGCAAAGGACAACCATTTTTATGTTTACCGTGCTTCAATAAAACTCATTAATTTTTTTTTTTGGTAAATAATATTTAGGTACATTCGTGATATGATCTCGAAATTAATAAAAATGTATTAATAGAATGTAATTTTTTTAATTTTATATCGTCAGTCACCGGTGACTGACGCGGCCCGAATGGAAAGTTCGGTGTCCGTCGCTGGTGACTGACATGGTGCTTAACGTGTTAAATACAAATTAAGTGCGCATTGATTAAAAGCAAATTTCGTCTCTCAATACTCACTCGCGATATTCACGTCAAACGATATTTCACTGGTTCCTAATCTGTTCATAGCTTTGCAACGAATCTTGCCGGATGCGTACAGAAACAACATAGGATTAAATGTCACTGTCTGCCAATCGAATTCCGACTACAAAATTTAAAAAATATAAAACATAAAAAGATTCCTACTGTTTTCGTGAAATCATATTAAATAACTTGCAATAATTTAAAGTTTGTACGATTAAATAAAGAGAGAATACGTACGGATGTTGTCGATATCTCATCTCTCCAGTTAGCTACTTCGTAAACACATTCGATATTCGAAGGTAACGGGTTCGATACCGCACGGCAATGTAATTGAATCATTTCATAATACTCGTAAGTTTTTTTTTGATTGAAATTCGAACACGACAGCAATGGTTTTCCTACAAACATCGAATTTTTTTTAATGTAATTAATTTTTAATATCGATGAGTAACGAATGAAAATGTAAATAGAAACAAGGCAGAAATAGTCGATAAGATTTAATTAGATATTATGACTATAATATATATATATATATATATATATATATATATATATATATATATATATATATATATATATATATATATATATATATATATATATATAGAGCGTTGTTTATTAAGTATGGTAAAAATGTAAGAAAAGCTAAATTGAAAAATTTAATTTAATTAATTAATTATATTAAATAATAAATAAATTTACCATACTTATTAAACGACCTCGTATATATATATATCTCTCTCTCTCTCTCTCTCTCTCTCTCTCTCTCGATATATATATATATATATATATATATATATATATATTTATATTTATATATATAAATTCATCTAAATGTGACACATAGATTTATGTTTTATTAAAAAAAACATATGTATAAATTATAATTCTTTTTTAAAACATAAATCTAGTGTTACATTTAGATGACCCTATATATATATATATATATATATATATATATATATATATATATATATATATATATATATATATATATATATATATATATATATAATAGAATGGAAAAATGTGGGATACCTAATCATTTACGATTTGTTGATGATATCATCAGTTCCTCAACAAATAAAAATGAATTTAAACAAAAGTGGAGAATTGTAGATAGAAATGCAACTTTAACTACAGTCAAATAAACATAATTTGCAGTTAACTTGTGAATATGAAAATCCAATTAAATATTTGTTGTTTTGCAACTGTGGCTGATTCACTTTACACAAATGAATTTTAACCCCAACACCACAATAGTTTAAAGTATTCAATAATCACTTATTATTTAGAATTATATAATGTATCGCCGATATAATTATACATTATATAATTATAAATAATAAGTGAACAATAAGTGATTATTGAACACTGTAAATTATTGTGGTGTTGGGGTTAAAATTATTTGTGTAAATCCAATTAAAATTTCAACAAAATACAAAAGAACCATTTATAGTTAAAGAGGAGAATCAAAATTCAATGATATCAATTCAGAAGATATTTATCTTTTATTAATTAGAATATATATTGATGTTTGAAGAAGAAAGTATTTGATAAATGTATTTTCAGTACTAAAATATAAATTTTACTTTCTAGAATAATTCAGTTACTTTAGACAACATAATATGCGTAGATAAACGCATGTCTGGAATAACACGTGAAAAAGAAAATAAAACCAATTAGATTTGAAAGTAAACAAAATTTTCTGATATCGTAATAAAAGGGAATATTTTAAAAAAGAAATGGGTCGATGGTATAATGAAAAAAGATCACCGAAAAACAGAAGAAATTGTCAATTGAGAATCTAAATATATAAGTCGAAAGAGAATAAAATATAAATACCTTGAACGTCGACTTTAATTTGACCGCAACTTTTTTGTTCTTTCTCGACTCGACATTCGTAATTTCCTGCATCCGTGTATTTGACGTCTGTGATTATCAACATCGATCTATGAGAGTAACTAGTCGTGTAATTTACAATCTTATAGTCTGTAAATGTTAAGAATAAACATAAATAGAGGAAAGACTAGAATAAAAATGATCGAATCGTACCTTTCGGCCACTGGTTCGTATCCAACAGACTATTATTGTTAAAATACCATTGTATTTTGTTGTTGTATTTTGGTTTCGTAGCGCCGCATTCGAGAGTTAAATGTCCGCCTTCGTTGACGGATTGATTTTTTTTAATTTCCCACACGTCGCAGTCTTTGTCCAAATCTATAAAATTGAAATCATTTTTAAAAATTCTTTGTCTTAATCGTGCATTTTATTTTATCATCGAGTAAAATATCAACTTTCACTAGAACAGACAATATTTCTTTGTGCAATTAAATTATTTTTGTTTTCGTAAATTTCAATATCGTTTAAAATACGTGAAAAATATTAGTTTTGGATTTTTCTTATTTTTATATTTTTGGTAATATGTTTAGAATTGCTGTGATCGATTTCGAGTGTTTTTTTGAAAAAAAATATTTTTTTAACACTTGATTTTTTTTTTGCTCTATTTTCATGTCATTAACCCGTTCGCTACCGGGGCTTCAGGAGAAAAAGCGCTACTACAATCCAGACGTTTTATTAATTAAATATGATACCAAATTGTCATTAATTGTTGTGCGATGTATTAATAACGTTCTAAATGAGTGAAATAATCAATTTTACAAATCGACACACATATGTTTTGAAATATATGTCTATACATAACCCAATTGATAGTCCTGTAGTTGTTTTACAGATTTCACAGGCATACATAGTAGACTTCGCAGGCATATATTAACCGGTTTTTTTTAAAGTAGAATAACTCCATTTTTAGAAAAAAAATGAGTTAATGACAGTTTTAGGTAAATACAGATGTACTCTTTTTATATTTATAATAACACAGTCAAAGGTGTACAATATACTCATAAATTAATCAAAAAAAATTTTCTGTATAGTTTTATCGTAAGAATATTATATTTGAAAGTAATATAAGTTCATTTATTCATACATTGAGATATTTAAAAATTATTAATATAAAAAAATTTAAAAATTGTTTTGAAAAACTTGTGGAAAATTTATAAATAAACAATAATTATTTATTTATATATTTTTTAGAAAATTTATTAATAAACAATAATTGTTTATTTATAAATTTTTATATAATACAACTAAAAATATCCCTAAGTCGATTTTTCATAATTCAAACGCAAACCTTTAAATATTATATCTCAATGTATAAATAAATGGAGTTATTGCACTATCAAAAACAAACTGATCAATTTGTTATTAATGAAAGTGGTATAAATCCATTTAAAATTTAATGTATATACATAATGTGATAAAAATAAAAACATTATATACTGTATATCGGCATACCAATAACCTTAATTTCGCACTATATACAAAAAATTGACATACATGCCAATTACCTTTCATATTGTTTGATAAATTTTTAAATACCGCGTGGATTTAATTTACTGTCATTTGTATGATTATTTAGTTATTTTTACATAATAAAATTGAACAAGTTTATAAACACAGTTTTAAAAACATAACCCGAATTTATTAACGTTTGTCAACATTTTTTAATTCATTCAAACATATTCGTATATGCATATACATATTCGTGACACTCAGATCTTGTAAAAAAATGTAATTATCGGCATCTGTTTGCGGCACGATTTGATACAAACAGTTATCATAAACTGATAATGATCATCCGTCACACAGTTGTGACGCTGGGCTGAGGTAATAAAATCGGGTCGTCACATATGTGTGACGCTGGTAGCGGACAAGTTAATGATATATACAAAAAGAAATTGACTGCGTATTCTGTTATATTAAAAATTTATAGTCATGAATGATATTTTTGACAAAATAAAGTGAATCGCCCTTTCTGTTTATTTTAACACATAGTCCGTTTTTCGAGAAATATTCTTAATAGTAACAGTCAGGTTATTTTTTATGATTTATTTACTATGGTTATAAAAAGACTGACAGGAATAGAGAATCCAATCGAGCAAATTATAATAGTTTCCTTTTTATTCCAACCAAAATCCGTTTGTTGTTTAGGAAAGTCAAGTTATCAAAAGAGAGTAGATGTGGACTTGCATTAAATGTTTTGTCTTCCTAAAACTTATCTTACCTGTAACGAATATCTCCGACGATTCACGTCTTTCTCCGTGTTTGTTTCTTGCTTCGCACGAAACATTTCCAGATTGTTTGGCGGTTGCGTTGTACGACAGCACCGTGTTTGAATCGAAATTTTGCTACAAGAATTATGAACGGATTATTATAAAACACATTTCTTTTTTATGGAATTGTTTTTAAAAATGCAGGTTATTAGATTGTTCGAAAAGTGTTTGTTCTAATTTATATATTTTTTTATCGTTTTCAATTTACACGTACAAATAAATAAAATGTGTGTATGTGTTAATGTGAACGTATGAAAAAAACAATTTAAATTTTTGAAATCATTATTAAATATGGAATTTTATGAACATTTGAAGAGATAAGTTAAAAAGACCGCATTAAAACCATTTTAGACTGTTAAACGAACTTAATTCAATAGAGTCTTAATCGAAGTGAGAAAATAACGATGAAAATGGAAGAATTTTAATAGAACATTGTGCTTTTTTACACTCATATCTCAGATGGTATATATTATATAGGTATAAAATGATTAAACTAAGTATTAAAGCAATAATTAATAATTTCAACGATAATGTAAATAAATATTCGTATATGTAAACAACAGTATGTTCTACTTAAGACTGTTTAATTAATAAATACAACTATAAATGAAATCACATCATTAAGCATACATTGCTGTGTAAATCGATGCACGTATCAAACGCTGTACAATACTGAATAAATTTCTTTTCAATGAGGTAAATGACTTCTGAAAAAGGAAATACTAATTTACAACGTACATGAAAAAATTAATTATATTCAAAATGTTTTAAAAGATTTATTTTAAAAACATATCTACTCCAATTATTCACTCACAGTATTTTGTTAATAAATTAATTGATGTGTATAGGAAGTTAAAAAAATATTATGTGAAAAAAATCGAAAACACCTGACACGATGTAAATTTTTTTGGTAAAATCACGTATGTAATTTTTTTAATTAAAATCAAAGCATAATTAGGACAAGGAATAAAGCTTATTAGAATACTAAGGATCGAAGTCATCAACATATTATGTTGAAGATAGTTTAAATGTTTTCTTTGATTCTATAACATTTGGCAGATCAAAATGTTTGATCTTGTCATGTTAAATTACAAAGAGCAATGTGAAATGAAATTCTTTATTCGTATAGAATTTGTTTACATACTTTTACGATTGTATCATTGTTCCAATCCAGTTGACCGAACGCGTATGAACTTGTTGAAATGTGACATTCGATCGATATCGGTTCGTCCGGCTTATAGAATTCTTTGTCAGTCTTGATCAAAATCAATGGCGGAGCTGAAATCGAACAGATCGAATGCGATTATTTTGATTTTTTTAAAAAAAATACACGTATCCTTTAATACAAACCTGTAAATTTAACTTCGATCATCTTATAATCACGATGAGTAAAATCAGTGGCTTTACAAACGTATGTACCTTCTACCATATTTTCGTAAATATTGTCAACTGTGAATCCATATCGTGGATCGTATGTGAACGGATAAGATACGTGTGTGGAATTCACAATCTGAAAATTTTATTTTCTAATTTATTTGATACTTCACGATATATGCCAGAGGGTGAAATTAATCATTCGGTATTTATAAATTAAAAAAATAATATACAACTTTCGTAAAGTTAACATTAAGTATGTACAATACATCTATCGATACTGCATGCGAAATTAAACTTGTATTTATGTCATAAAATTACACAAACGATAACGTTGTAATTAAAAGCAACATCAAAACATTTCAATTGAAAAATTCAATGAAAATTAAAACTTGAAAACTTATTTTCACCACATTGCTAAAATGAGATTTAGTGGATTGATTATTACTTGCAATTAGAATATTTTAATACATTAATATTGAAAATTCTAATAAAAATATATTTTATAAAAATACACTTTTTAATCAATCACCTAAATAATAACAACTATATTAAAGTTATTGTTATTTTTTTTTAAAAAAAAGAGAACATATTACTTTTGAAAGTTTAAACTATTGTATGTTACTACAAAAGAATATATATTTATATATATATATATATATATATATATATATATATATATATATATATATATACAAATAAAAACGATTTATATTATATCCTTAGTATTTCCCTGAAAAATCAATAACAATTAAAACTTCTGGAAATTTCGGATTGATTAGCTATTAATAAAAAATATTGAAAAATCAATCAAGGGTTAGATCTGTCAATATTATATATATATATACCTAATAAATTTACATTTCGGGCATGGATATAATATATATAATATATATATATATATATATATACATATATATATATATATATATATAGAAAATAATTAACAATTTACAATTCTGTAACCTAATAAATTTACAACTGGAATATAAATTGGAATAAAAAATAATTACTGCTGTGTTTCGATCGACGTACACGGTTTTTGTACAAATATTTGATCAACGCAATCGATTGTAGATATATAGAGATAATCGTTTAAATCTTACCGTCTTCCCTTCAAGCATAATCGCTACATGTACATTCGGCGACGTTGGTCTACACCACGATAGAGTCGTCGTATTTAGCTCGTATACATTGAAAACATTGTATTTCCAATACGCCAGCAAATGATTAGGATCTAAAATAATCACAAAAATTCAGATTGAAGTTACGAATTCGCATTCATACAAAAAAATACTTAGACATATGAAAAATAAACGCGGTTTTTCGTAAAACATTAAAACTGCTGTGAGAAATTTTATTTCATTCTTAAATGATTAGAAAATCAAAAAGATTTGTTCTGCACTGGTATCGAATGACGATGAATCAATAAATCGATTTGTTATTTAAAATCAAGTTTTAACAATGTTCAATCTTTAACAGAACAGGAAACTGGCATATTAAAAGATAATACAATGGGATGCTGTGAAATTTATTCCGTTACTAAATACATTTACAAAATCTATGAAAGCATCTACTATACAGTTAGTTAATATTAAGAATTAATTAATAAATAAAAATAACATAATATGCAAATCACTTAAAATAATTCGCACAACCATCTTCAAACATTCATCTAACACCGTAGACGATAGAAAGGCATATTTGTGCTGTGCGAAGAAAAAGAATACGTGTGTGGAGAGAGTAGAGAAGAAAAGTTACATCGTTACATTCGTTTCTGTTACAACATTGAAAATTTACCCCCAACGCGGCTAAAAGAGTTTCATTTCAAAAATGTATTTATATACGAGGTCAGACAATTAAGTAATGCGACCGATTTTTAGCAACATTAAATATAAATAGAATTGTCGGTTGTGCCTAAATAGTGTTAAGAAGCATCCAGTAGTCATAATCAACATCAATTTCGGTATTGTTTCATTTCTATCTTTTTCACTATGCTCACGATTAAGATTGTCACGAGCAGATGAGAAAAGTGATCCACTTGATTTGCTTCGACAGCAAAGGGGTGGTGCGTACCACCTGGACAAACCGTAAATCAAGTATTCTACCGCTCGAATCGACGTTATTACTGCACCAAACTGTCTGTACAAATGTCGATAAGACGTAAACGACAAAGATAACAGTCGTGTGATTTGGAGCACCGAGTTAAAAAGGCGACATCGGAAGTTTAAGTGAGTAAATGTCACACTTCTGCTTTCGAAAGCATACAAGTGCGTGTTTGTAGAACTTCATTACCATTTTAACCGTATTTTCATTGAATAATAATCAAGTAACTACAAAATACAATAAAAGTTTTGCTCAATTATAAGGTATTCAGAGATCCAAGAACTTGGGTTTTATTCTGATAATAGCGTATGTCACAGTTCGTTCAGTGTCTGGTTTATGTAGACATAAGACGCATAGCAACGTTGATTTTGTACACACCGGACTTCACCCTAGTAGATATTTTTCCTATTCGTCATACAAAAAAAAATCGAAAATTACATTTTGCAAAAAATTAATATCCAAGAAACTGTGTCAGATCTAATAGAAAAAATATGCAAAAGATCTCGCATTGCACACAAAACTGGAAAAAACTCGATTTTAAGTTCTTTCAAGATCTTGTAATGGTATCTTAGCTGTAAAATGGAAGAACAAAAAAGATATATATTTACTTTCTTCAAAACATTTCAAAGCAGAAATGATTGTAACAAAAAAGAGAAAATGTAGAAATTATACCAACCAAAATGGAAATATTACAAAACCTAATATAGTTTTAGATTATAATGATGGTATGGGTGGAGTAAACCTGCAAGATAGCTACTTATCATCTTTTCCTTTGATGAGAAAATTTGCAAACAGTTACAAAAAAAATATTCTTATATCTAATGGATATGGCATTTTTTAATACCTCTATTCTATTCGGTAAAATAACAAACGTACCAAAACTCAAGAAATACACCTTTTCAAAAATTATTAATAAATTTCTTAATCAATTTAAGAGTTTTATTAGAATGTTAATATGTGTGTGTCTCTAAAACTTTATAAAAAATGATTTTAAATACCAACTCGCTGCGAATTGCTTTGGACGGATTTGCCACGCTTACATGTTAATGAATTGCCAGCGCAACTAGTTAGAAAGGAATGGCACAAAAAAAGTAAAATTTCATTATGATACGTACCGTAGACATAAACGTACGTTGACTCTGACGTTCGTAGCTCTTTGTCCATTGAACTGCAGTAACAGCGATAAAATCCCGTATCGGCAAATGTCGCATTGTGTACGATTAGATTGGATCTATGTACTTCCGTATAAAGATTTTCAATTTCGACCTGCGAATAGTAAATAAAACAAAAGTCAGAAATACACTTATTTTCTGATTTACACGGTACTTTTTTTACACGGTTTTCAAAATAACGGATTTAAAAAAAAACTGATAAAAATGAACATTTTGGCTGCATACATATTTCTATAATCATTTTTTAATTCCGTTCGCTTGGTAATACTGGCGTAGATGGACTTGGTAATACTGGATATTTGAATTAGGGCAAAAATTGGATAATCATTTTGTACAAAATGACCGACGAGATATTAATAAATGCTTAACTCAATACGAGGATGTCCATTAAGATTTAACCAAAAACCAAACACAATTGTTAATTACGGATGTCATTAGCAAGTCTCGTAGAAAAGATTAATAGTCTATGAAAGTGATGAGAGTAATTAAACTTTTGGTTAAATTTTTTAAGGATCTTATATTTCTCGTTTCCATAAAATGAATTACATACTTATACCTTTATATATTTGTCATTTTATTAATGGTCTGTTATTTTTATGTTTTTTAAGATATTTTACTTCTATCTGACGTTGAAATAAATGACTGAATTAAGCACATTTTGGTTTGTTTTCGATTTACTCGATTTGCGTATAAAAATCCACGATTTCAATTTACACGGTTTTCTGAGGAACCGATCTTCCGTGTAAATCGTAGGAAAAAAACTAAACTTCTTCTTTTCGAAAAAGTTCAAACGAACATTCAATTAATAAAAAATTCTATTATAGAATTTAATTTATTTCAATGTGAATTTCTATCACGCTTATTAACACACTTTTATACATATACAGATGTATATATATATATATATATATATATATATATATATATATATATATGTATATTTATATACACCCGTACCTCACTTTACGCGGGACTTTTTTTTACATGGTGTTGATTTACGCAGCACTTTTTATACGCGGTCAGATAGATTTCATTTTATATAATTATTCATGGAATTTATTATATATCGGAGTGACGCAAATTCTTACTTGAACGTATAAAAGCACGATATAAATATATAAAAGGTTGATTGTTTTGAATTACAGTAGCGATAGTGACACCGAATAAAATTTATCTACTTTTGTTTCCTAAAACGTCATTATTTTTTCTACAACTTTACTATTTTATTTTCAAATATTTTTCTATTGTACTGAAATAAATATGTGTTTCTACAAAACAACTACTCAGCTTTTGATTTCCAATATTTTATCTATTATACTGACAGACTCAACTTACGCGATTTTTATTCGCGTAAAACAAATCCACGTGGAACGGATACTCCGCGTAAATTGAGGGAAGGGTGTATATATATATATTATATATATATATATATATGTTATATATATATAATTGTATATATATATACTATATATATAAAATTATATGTATAATATAACAAATATCCGAATAAAAGTTTTATTCCAAAGAACATTTTTACGATCCCGTCGAAGAGTCTTCCATGGAGAGACGTCTATCTTTATTTTTAAGAGATGATTCGTAAAATGGATAGCTCGTGCTCAGGGTTTTTGAAATTTTTTCTGAGATCACTCAAAATATCAGTCAAGTGCAGCAGCTATTGGTACGATTAAAATAACCGTAGAAAAATATAGAATAAAGATCAGTCAAAATATCAGAGTTGATTAAAAGAATTTAAATAGTTAGTGAAAGAATGTGATATAACAATATAGAAAAAATTCGTTAAATGACAAAAGGTTAAATCGGCATGTTTTTTGATAATTTTCCCTATAAATTCATACGAGAACAATAGAAATTATCACAAATCTTGGACAATGAACTATATTCAATGCAAATATCAAATTCAATAAAGGAGACTTGCCGATAAGATAAATATATTTACAATATGTATGGTGTACAATTGATTTGGATCAATAAATACATCTTGTATATTGTCAAGAGAATGAATAGATTATAAGTTATGATTAATGATATTTTTATACTTAAAATAGATATTAGGCTATTGTTTCCTTTGTAGTTTTTCTTTTCTGGAAGAATTTCATTCTAAACGCTGATGAATGTAATTTTGATTACTTATTATGTAAATAGGCATTAATATTCTTTAATCACTTTTTAAATGACTCATATGAAAAAGGAAATTTATTTTCATTTCATTGGAATATAAAACAATCGTTACAATTCAATGTCATGTGTTGTAAATTTTGTGTTAATGAAAAACTGAGAGTTTACTTTTTAACGCTTTATTTTTTTTGTAAATTTAAAATGAATAAAATTACAAGTATTACAGAACACACATATAATATTTCCAATTAAAAAATCAATATTTACCAAACTTTCATTTACAATTTTTTATATTATTTTTCAGACGAGAGATAAAAATGATTTTGATTTGTTTTCTTTGAGATATGCAAATAAATCATAAACAAATATCATTATTTATTTGCCTTTATTGATCGAAAACGTACACTCGCAGTGATTTAATTTTATCGCTTTATATAAAATTTAATCATGATTAAGTAACAATTCATTCTTATATAAAATAACGAAACTTACTTGCGATCCAAAATTGTGATGATTTTCCATCTTTGGATACGTCCAAAATATTAGCTGATCCGCTTCGCAGGATATCTCTATACGATCATTTGTCTTATGATACATTTGCTTCACGATTGGTATCATTCGGGGTACATTGTTATTCGATTTCAATTCAGATGAATCTGAAACACGAGTCAATATTTTATGATGTCGAATTAAATCGAATGAAGAATCTATCTTTACGAATGTAGAATGTTTTCATTTTCTTACTTGAAATCGAATCAGTTAACACTTGATAAAACATAGTGCTCACAAATAAAAACACCATATAGTTAATATTACTGAGAAGTATTTCCATTTTTGATTCTTTCTTAAATTAAAAATATCACTCTATTATTAATTACAATTAAAAAATCGTTCCGGGTCTCTAACAATATCAATGTTAAAAGTACTTCTGCTCGTGTTTAACGAACTAATTGAAATGATAAAATTTAATTCAATATGCTATTTTTTCAAATTCGCAATAATGTAAATAACACTTTACACGTTATCTAAAAGTATTTACTATCATAATAATTGTCAAGGCTTATATAAAATGTTTATAAGAATATTATTTGATATCTAATCATAAGAGTATTTACACTCAATAGATCAATGTTATCATACAGAAAACGATGAAATCTATAGAAACATAGAGTTTTTTTCAAATTTTAATAAGTGTTTTTTTATTTTCACGAAATATTGAAGGGAAGGAGGCGATTATTATTTAATAATCAAATATATATATATATATATATATATATATATATATATATATATATATATATATATATATATATATATATATATATATATATTATTATATTTACAGTAATACCTCGATTAATCCGGCTTTGATTAATTCAGTTTCACTATAGTTCTTTTTGAAATCATCGGTTTAAAAGATATTGTTATTTAATTATCAAATATACATACAATATATATTAACTCTCTGTAGTACATCATTAAGTTTATCCCGACAATATATTTATATTTTTTATTGGAGACAAAAGCTTTATCACGTGTTTTTTTAGAAAAAACCTTTATTAAAAATGGCATCATTAACTCCGTCATACTGTTCGTGTGATAATGTTTGTCGCCGCATTTGTCGATGATCAATTACGTTATTTTTTCCAATAAAAAGACATTCCTTTCTGTTGAAATCAACCGATAATTTTACAACGTATCTCTCTAAAATTATATTACTTTGTTGGGAGCTTTTTCAAGTAAATTTGTATTTTTATCGACATCACAAAAAGGATTTTTTTTGATAATAAAAACAAGTATAATGAAATTACTTAATTTTTGGTTTTTAAAAAAAAGGATATAACATAAATTTATGAAATCTCGACAAAAAATACAAAAAGCAGGGAGTAAATGAAAAAGTTTCTTTGATTTACTTTCAACGAAATTTTTGGCAATAAATAATGGTTGAAATACAACAGAGTTTTTCTATTGTAACATTGTATTACAATACCCAAATGAATTTTAACTCCAACACCACAATAATTTAAAGTGTTCAATAATCACTTATTGTTCACTTATTATTTATAATTATATCGGCTGATGCATTTCGATGGTGACGCCATCATCGTCAAAGCCTTTCTGTTAAAATCTAGACTTTAATATAAATAATAAGTGAACAATAAATGATTATTGAACACTTTAAATTATTGTGGTGTTGGGGTTAAAATTCATTTGTATAAAGTGAATCAGCCACAGTTCCAAAACAACAAATAAATTGCATTACAATATTTAAACATTCTTTATTATTTTCCTAATAAAAACGTAGAGACTTAAATATTATTATTGCGAAAAAATAGAACGTATAAAAGTAGATGTGTCCCACATTGATTGAAAATACGTAAGTCCAGATTGATTCATTTATTATTTTTTTATGGTGAACGAACATACTAGTATTAATAAAATACAGTAAAAAATTTAAGAAATCTTATAGAAAAAATAATCATCGTTAACAACCAAAAACAAAACCATAAGATAATCCGCATGAATAATGAAGAAAAATCATTAGCCACAATTTTTTAAGATAATAAAAATATTTGTCATTGAATCTCGAAGAAAAAATAAAACTCGATGCAGTAGACAGACATTTAAAAAAGTAATTGAAATATTTTTGGAACAAGTGGATGGATGAATGTATGATGAAGTTCTAATGAAGGTTTTAAAACGTAAAACCTAATTTTGATTCTACACAACAGCAGGACGTTATTCGATTAAATTTTTATCGGATTAAAAATATAATTAAAAATTTAGTCACAATTTTTTAATCACTAAAATGATTGAAAACCTAATAACTAAATTTTTATTAGATTAATCATCTAATTAAGAAAATACTCTAGTCGTTTTAATCGATTTTTCGAAATACAAAATTTAGTCGAGTGAAAATTTAATCATATAACATTTAA
This sequence comes from Neoneuromus ignobilis, assembly GCA_029203775.1. Classification (NCBI taxonomy): domain Eukaryota; kingdom Metazoa; phylum Arthropoda; class Insecta; order Megaloptera; family Corydalidae; genus Neoneuromus; species Neoneuromus ignobilis. The sequence continues at coordinate 31,428,971 of CP092094.1, read as the reverse complement.
ATGGATAATAAATATAAAAACCCCACTAAGTTTTCTGTATTTATTTCTTCTTCGGAAATTAATCCATTTGTTAAATAGAACTCATCTAATTTCGTAATAAGAAAACGGGATGAAAAGTGTTAATGAAATCCTTCTTTGTCTTTCATTTTACAATAACTGCTTCACAAACCTTTGTGAAAATAATTTAGAAATTATTATATTGCATACTTCAATACAATTACAAATTTAATTTCATTAAAAATTATTTGTAATTGCTTCAAACAAAAAAAAATATTTAAAAATTTAATTTTTCAGTTTTAAATAAATTTTTGCAGTAATTTAATTAATAATCGTATTTAATTAATATTGCATCATTTTGAACATTCAAATCGATCCATTTTATTAATCGCTTAAAACGGTTGATAACTAAAAAATCAGTTCATTTATTAGTCATCAATTCATTTATTAGTCATTAGTCATCGATTGATTTAAAAACGATTGATTTCAACTAAATCGTTCTATTAATCACTCAAATCGATTAGCGACTAGAAAATTAATCGTAATTAGTGATTAATTTAAAATGACTAAAATTTTATTTGTTAATCGTCAATCAAATAATTTTTACCCAACTCTAATATTCTCTATTTGGAAGCAGTGGTGTTATGATTTAAGCGTGTATGTTGGCTACGAGCGTTGAATATTCAGTTATGATGAATGAAAGAATCTACTGGCATACATGAGGATTAGTCAAATATAAACCGAACTTTTTCTCGTACTCTACTATATGAACATTTTTCTATTGTAAAAACACGTAATTTTTCAATATAGTTTTCGTTATTACAATATTTAAACACTTTTTCTGTCAAATTGGAAATTTTTGGATTCATATATCGTAAAAAGTATGATACGTGTCCAAAAGCAATTGTACACGAAGTGTTCTACTTCTTCATCATTTTCGAATCGTTATACTTATAACGCCCTCATGTCTCATCATAGATAAAAATAAAATTTAAGAATGCGTTTCCTTCTGCTTCGTACCGATTCAACAGTCTCTGAGAAATTTCAATACGAGCTACTTTTCGATCTGTCAACTTCACTAAAGTCTCGAACTGTTTAAATGTTTCCTGGCGTGATGTTGATACTGTGGCGTTGTTAATGCATTAAATATTGCATGTCATAACGTGCACCAGCGAACACCTTATACCATGTAAACGCTTACGTTTTTGACATCGTTTCATTCCTCAAGTTGTTCACATAATTTTCGCAAAATCTCCGTTGGCTTCACTTTTTTCCGTTAAAATTTGATTATAATGTATTGTGTAAAGGCACTATTTGATGCTTGCACTCAATGCAAAATCATGTACATGGAATATCTACACTTTCTTCTTACCAACTAATATCCTCAGTCGGTTACAGCTTCGAACATTTGCTCGTATATGTAAATATACAGTTGGGTCTCTTTATGTGCTGATTATTCTAATGCGATTTTGAAGTTTTGCTATTCATATTTCTTCTCAATATTTATATGCGAATTTTTTTAATACGGTTTTAAAGGTATGTGATTCATATTTCTTCTTAGATTTTTTTATGCAATTTTTTTAAGAAATCATTTAAGCGGTTATTTAATTTAACGAAAAGTTCTTCAGTTTTACGAACAAATGAAGTAATCAAAGCCACTACTTCCGCTTCCCAAACTGATAAGGAATTTTCGGCCAGCAAAGAATGGTTAATCGGATTTTCAATAAGAAATGCATTGCATAACGTGACGATTACGAGTGCGGTTGCATTGGCAGATGAAGAAGCTACCAAAAATTTTCCAGAAGAATGAGCAAAAATGATTGAAGATGGTGAATACTGTTCACACCATGTATTCAATTCTGTTGAAACAGGATTGTTTAGAGAAAAAATGCCTAGTCGAACTTATATCACAAAGTCTAAGAAAAAACCCAGTGAGTTTAAAACGAGCAAAGATTGAATAATATTGTTACTTTGTACCAATGCATCGGGAGATCGGATGCTGAAACCTCTTATCGTAAATCGATCTCTAAGACCACGCGCTCAAAACGGCAAAGATTAAAAACAACTTCAGATACAATTGGATGGCTAATACAAAGGCTTAGGTGACAACTGCATTATTTACTGATTGATTTATTAATTGCTTTTTATCAGCAGTGGACACGTATATGAAGTAAAAAGGCCTCGTTTCCAAAATTTTATTACTTGTTGACAACGCACCAGGTCATCCTCATTTAGAACATCCAAATGTAAACGTGATTTTTTTCCACCCAATACAACAAGCATTATTTAGCCACTCGATCAAGGTATAATTGCAACTTTTAAACAGTATTACGTTAAACGCACTTTTCAATTTATATTGGATGAACTAGAAAAATGTGTCAATAGCAGTAACTGACGCTTGGAAAAAAAATTCTATCTTTGACTGTATAAATCATGTTGCATTTGCTATTTCTCAAATAAAACCATACACTTTAAATGCCTGATAGAAAAAGACTTGGACTACATGTCTTAAAAACAGTGCAGCTATTCAGTTTCTTTTTTATATTATTTTATTTTTTATTCTAAATAGTGCAGTTCTTATTGCGATGATGATTAAAATATGTATGAAAAAATGTAAAATAAATTACACATATGTACATATTGCTCTGAATAAAATTAAATAGTTAATAAAAAAATAAATTAAAAAAGCTTTGTTTTTATCAATTTTTAGGCATTCTTTATTTTATGATTTTTTTATGCAAGTTTTAGAGTAATTTTATCTTGTTGCTTTGGTTTTATGCAGTTTTTGAAAATTACGGAACATATTCCTAATTTTTCAATGTAAGTTAAGTCTTTTTGTGCGATTTTTTTATAATGGGGTTTTCTGCGGAACGTATCTACCGCATAAAAACAGACCCAGGTGTAATTAAAAATAATCTAAAACAAATTTCAAAAGAATTTATGTTTTTGTAAAGCTTAAACTATAATAGGCATTAATCAGAAGAATAATAATTTCATATAATGCCTTTTTGATTACATATATATATATATATATATGTAGTTTAAAAATAATCCAAACGCTGTTAGAATAACTTAACTTTAACCCAACTAAACATTTTTGGGCATTCTTAAAAAAAGTCTGACGACATCCATTTATTTTAAATATATTCATTATTAAATGAACTAACTACTATAACCGTGAAAATAACTACTAATCTAATTAAATGAATGTCAAGAAAATGTTGCAAATTCTTAGAATGAACGGTAAACATTGCTCTATTTTAAAATTAATGTAATGAAAACTCGTAACCATACTTTTATTCTAAATGTTAAATTATAACCTGAATTTTGTGAGATTATTAATTTTCTTAAAAATGTGTCTTTTATTATACAGTGAAATATACTTGTATTTTATTAATCGGGTAATGATTTGTATTTAACTAAATAATAGTAAATTCCGATAACGGAGTTTGTCGCTATTAATATTTGCTGATATGATAAAACATTTTTTTCTTTTTTGTTTTCGTATCCTATCAACATTTAATTATTTTTCAAGTATTAAAATATGTAGATTATTATTATTTTTATATAGAGAACATCTGTTTCTATAGTTAAATAAATTAATGTAATCTTTATCTTCGAATGATCTTATTATTCCAATTGAAATTACTCACACTCGACGAAACAACTAAGTGAATAATTGATCAAAATTGTTCTAATTGAATCAAAGTAGATTATTTTATCATAAATTTTAAAATACGCAGTAACTTGCAAAATTCAACTTACATATTTTATATTTCAAATATTTTTTCCTTTGTTTACATTGAATATATTGGATGAAATAAACCTTTGTAGTGTTTTTAACTTCTAATTTTTTTTTTAATTTACAATATGTGTGCCAAATTGTTGTATCATTTCTGCTATGTTTCAGATAATTTTTTTATGCCTCTCTCACTGAACTTGGTGTCCTTTTCTGTTATAATGGGTTCGGGGTGATTTTTTTTAATCCTCCAATGAATTGAAGTTCTTCTCATTAAGCGAATTTTGTAGCAACCGGATTATCTAAGGGAACTAAGTCTAGGAAATACGGTGAATGAGGTAGGACATCAGACCTAGTTTAACCAATTTTTGTCATGTCTGTAAAAACACATGCGGTCTTGCGTTGTCTGGAGGATGACTACGCCTTATCGATTTGTTATTTTCGGACGCTTTTGGTCGATCGCTGCCTTTAATCGATCAAGTTGAAAGCAGTACCTGTCCGAATTTAACATTCAGTTATGTGAAAGCAGTTCGTAGTATAGAAAATCCTTCCAATCACACAAAATTTACAACATTACCTTTTTCGATGCAAAACGAATTTTAAAGTTGTTAAAGTTTGTTTATTGAGATTTGTCTAGGATCTTTTTCGATTTATATTGTTTGAGACAATCCATTTTTATTCACCCATAATTATACGTTTTAAAAATGCGTCGCTATCATTACATTTCAAGAATGTTTCGCTGACAAAAATACTGTCTATCGAATGTCGTTCTGCCAAATTATGTCTAACCAAAACATCATAACGATTCACAGTGGGTCGTTTAAGATACTTCGAGTAGCTCTGCGATATTACACGTAGTGTGATTCGAATTATTTTTATTTAAAGTTGCGATTTGGTTATTAGACAATTTTATTTCGGCAACTCTACACCTGCCGGAGAGCGTTCTCTGTCCTCTACATCATAATGCAACATTTCTAAGACAAACGAATCACTTTCGAACAATGCTTTTTGCTACAACATCATGTCCATAAACTGCACATATCTTTTTTATCATTTAGGCAGCATCCTTCCCTTTCCGGAAATAAAACAACATGACATTGCGTAAGTACTAGTTGTTACTAGTAGTTGTTTACATCCTTTTTTTAAGTTTCAAATTAACGTATCAAAAACCGATTAATTAGTAAAAGATATGCACCACAAAAACATGAACAAATATCATTAGTAAAAATTACAAAGAGCCAAACATGTCAGATAAATAAGATAAGCGGGAAATTACCTTTAGTTCCATCTATTAACACACGCTATGTACTTTAGTTTCAATTCAATATTAATTTTTTCAAAAAAATCAGTAAAAAAATAATTAAAATAATGTATTTTATTTTTCACACCTAGACAAAAATACTCCATCTCAATTTCATAAGAGGAGAAAAGAAATATACACGTAGTACAGTAGAAATTCACAGATTTACAGAATTAAACACCAATTAATATTTTCCGAAGAAAAGGACTGAATTATATTTTCGTGTTCTTTTTTTCTTATGTAAAGTAACTTTTCCGAATATGATTTAAATTTTGCAGTTGAATTTCAAATAAAAATATTTAATTACTTGATACGTTAGGTAATTTAAATAAAATAGAAAAAAAATGAAAACAAACATATTTTTGCAACTAGGAAGTTGATTTTAAAGTTATATTTTGAAAGAAAGTTTAATAAGAGAAGTATAATTCACAGTTAAAAAGAATATTAAGTAAATTTAGATACGAAGTAACGTTATCTACATAATTTTGTTGGATAAAACGGAAATTATTATAATTAATTTGATTCATATCGCAGACAAATGACATGTAAAAACAGTAATACACTGAATACAACACGAAAAAAAAATCTATATAATCAAACACGGAGTCAATTTCGTTAGACTACAGACACAAATTGTAAGGAAGACATATTATTGAAAAATATTTTAATGGACGAAATTAAGTAGTATGAAAGATAATTTAAAAAAAATATTTAAAATTTAAGCACGCTTCGAATTTGTTGTATTATTTTTAAAAAAATTATAATCCAAAGAATATTTGATATGATGAAAAAACGGCTGCTGTAAAATGCACTAAAACTTGTGGACTATTTTTCATAATCTTCGAATTTAAATTGAGATTGTTTCTATTGAGATTGTATGGACTGAAATTAACGAGTTTAAGATTCTGTTCATTCAAATAAAATAGGATTGAAAGATAAATTAAAATAAATAACTATTTATTAAAAAAACTTGTACATTTATTGCCAGTTAGGATATAGGCCATTATTAAGGGGTCATACTTAGTTAAGAAATCGAAAAAAACATAAATTTTGGATTTTTTCGAGCACAATAACACATTTCTTTTAGACAAATGTTTAAGTATTTAAAAACGTAAGTTTTAGAGAAGTTTATGTACTTCTTCAATAAAATAATATTTAGAATTAAAAAAGATATGTTCATTTCTTCCATAGATCCTATGAAAAAATAACGTTTGCGATGACCATTGCTGCTAAGATTTTAATCGTATAAAATCAACAAATAAAGAAGATTCATTTCATACATAAAACTACGTAGTCCTTGAACGATCAGTTTTTCGGAATATTAATTTATGTACAAAATGACGGACATTCATGTTTAAAATTTTCGATTTTCAATGGAAAAATCGTTCATTTTTAGTCAATAAAAAGAAATTATGCATTGAAAAAAATCAAAGACTAGTTTTTGTATTTATAATAATCCTGCAAAATTTGAAATAAATCAATGCAGTTGTTTTCGAGATATTTTGGTAACCGTTTATGAGAATACTATTTTCAGAAAAACGCGTTTGAAATTTCAAAACTAGTTTACAATTAAATTTCATAAATGTTCGAGCGGAGCGTACATTGTAAATGCCTGTACCTACATGAAGGATTTTAGTAGGATTAATTTGAAATTTTCAAGGAATATTCACGAGATGTTTGTAGAAAATGTCAAATTCAACAAGTTGAATTTTTCGACCTCATGACTAAGCATGACTCTTTAAAGCAAACAACAGCCATACAAAGTTATTAGTTTTGTTTCATTTTTATATTTTACACTCCTTTTATTTTGTGCGCTCAACGTTGTATTTTTAAAAATGAGTGAGTTACAGTTATTTTTTTTATTATAGTTTTATCTTCTGTTTCTTAGTGTTTCAATTTTTCATTAAATTAAGATATAAATTTTTCAAATTGTTGTAATTTTCGCATTTGAAATAATCTTAGAAGCAATGGTTATTTAAAAACCTATGTATGGACATTTTTAAATTATATTCTCAATTTTTTAGGTAAATATATAAATATATATACACTCGCTCGAAAATATCTGCGTACAATTATCAATACGGATATATTTCTCAATAAAACAAACTTATTAATGTGAATTTGAAAACAAACATATTTTTTGTTAATTCTATAAAGTACTAATTATTTATACATGACAATTTTAAAAATATTTGAAATTTAGAACAAATAAATTAAAAAATAAAACACACAAACAATCATACAAATTGAGCAGAAAAAGTCTGCGTACAATAAATGGAAATCAAAAATAATATAAAGTAAAATAAACTTTTCAAGTAAATTCGTAATTGGTTCGATAGTCTCTTCTTTTAAGAACCTCCTATAATCGTTTTACATTGAATGTACATTTTTGTGGTTTCTTTAGCACTAATCTTATTTCACTCTTTTTCTATAACTTTCTTCAACATTATCTTCGCAGTCATGTTGGAAAATTTTACGTTTAAGAAAATCTCAAATATGCTATATAGAATTTATGTCTGGAGATTGGAAAGGTGCATATAAATATTTTGAAACGTTATATAATATCTATCGCTTAAAAACATCTGCCGTGTGCTTCGGATCATTGTCATGCACAAAATTATATTCGGGACCTAAACTTTATTTTTCATCACTTTGCTTTATATTTCGTTTTAAAATATCTAAAGATGCATATTTATCCATCGTAATTCAAAAAACTCCATTTATCCCACGCCCTTACTTGTTATACACCCCTATACCATTACTCGACCACCACCGAGTTTCATAGTAGGACAAAATTTTGTTTATTCAGTTATATACATACAATTTTGAGTCCTTTTATTCCAAAAATACAATATTTTCTCTCGTCTGAGAAAATAGTGTTTTCCCAAAACTGGATTAGTTTATTTATGTGTTTATTTGCATATGCAATCCGTTTTTATCTATTGATACGTGAAATAAATGATTTCTTACGCGCAATACGTTCATGATACCCATCTTTTTTATTATTTTTCGCACAATATCAGCAGAGATTTCTTTTTTAAATAGTATTTTAATATCTTTTACTATTTGGGGTACAGTTATTCGGAGATTTTCTTTCACCGAAGCTACAATCTTACGCCTTTATCTAAATGATAACTTCGACAGCTGGCCAGAAAGCGGTTTCGAAGTGGATTTAAAATTGATTACTACCCTTTGAATGAAAGAATGTTGTCTTCCAACACTCTTTCCTATTTCACGAAAACTTTTTCATTCTTTTCCTAACTTTAAAATAATTTTACATTCAGTAACTAAATTTCCTTTTTTTGAATTCTATCTTATTTATTTTTTGCAAAAAAAATTACTATTTACCAAAAATAATATTTTAGCATTTCAATTGCAACATCCGAACTGGCACATAAAACTGTGATAATTTTAAAACAACTATAAGTGCAAACATTAAAAAAAATCAATGATTTACCGTTTAATAAAATGTGTACGCAAACTTTTTCTGCTTAATTTGTATGAATTTTTGTGTGTTTTATTTTTTAGTCTATTTGTTATAAATTTTAAATGTTTTGAATTGTCATGTATAAATAATGAATTATTTATAGAATTAATAAAAAATATGTTTGTTTTCAAGTAAATATTAATAAGTTTGTTTTATTGAGAAATATATCTAAATTGATAAGTGTACGCAGATATTTTCGAACGAGTGCATATATATATATATATATATATATATATATATATATATATATATATATATATAATTTTGTGCGACCAACAAATAACAGACCGAATAAAAATTGGTAATTCGTAATCCTTAATAATATTAATCCTCTGATAAATACTTATCATTATCGGTATTTCATTTCGATTGCTGAAATAAAAATAGTCTGAAATAAAATACAAATACTTAAAATCTATATAGTTATCATAATAAATATACCATAGTACTTGGAGATTACTCATTAATTTACGATAATGCAACCAGAATTATTTACTTATTAGTGATAAAATCGATAAAAAAATTAAAAAGCACTCGAAAACATATCAATAACACAAATGTAAATAAGAATTGACGCCGAAATTAAAATCGACACCTGTCAAGATTCTCGCTCAGGAAAGTCAAACGCAGTATTCTTAAACATTTAAATATAAAAATAATCACATATTATAATTGTTGGATTCTTTGGGGTTCCGTGGAATAAAATGTACGATAGTTTGATATAAATATATTTTAATAACTAGAAATAATATACACACTTAAACTATATATACAAAATACTATTACATATGTACGGCAGCTATGTCCTCCGTCTCTCTAATGATAGTCTGCTCTACTCATGCTAATACTGGTGCAGCCCTGACTACTCACCGCACTATACTCGTATATACAGGTCACTTACATAACGACTTATGCATACAATGACTTATGCAACTTACATACTCCATAACAGTTATCTGTCTCTCTCATTGTAGTAGCATGGATTTATATTCTAACAATAATAAATATACATAAATACAAATCCACACATACATATTAGATTGAACTGAAAATACATTCCAATTTTATATCAGAAATCAAGTTCACACATTAGCTAGTAATATATTATACAAATTTATCCAGTCAAGTATTAATTAACGTAAAAAGAATTCATTTAAATGTTATTTGTTTCATATTAACACATTACCGTCCGGAGACGTAAAAATATGTTTTTTGTCGACTGCTCGTGAAATGCCGGAGACATAAAAAAAAAGAGTTTTGTGTACTGCGCATTAAATGCCTGCGACATATAAATATGTGTTGCAATATATATATGTTAAAAATTATATTTCTCATCGACTAGATTAATACTGCGTGCTTCGATAATATTCAAAACAAAAGATAACTGTAAATTTCAATCTTCAACCCGACAATTTTTAATATTTCTTCAAATCGTTTTAAAATATGCCGGCTGCATGCATCAATTTTTACATAAACAGCCCGGACCGTAATACGTTAACAGAACATATTAGCAGATATGTTCTTAGTCATATGACTAAACAGCGCGGGTTAAAATTGATTTTAGATTATATAGAAATTCGTGACAATAGTATAGTCTATTAAAGGCAACCCATTACCCGCGGATTTCCAAGTGACCCATTTGATAATTTCAAGTGACCCACTTGAGTTTCGCAAATAAACTATAATATATGAAAATAAAATATAAAAACTTTTTTGGAGGAAATTAAATCGAAATATGGAGATTTGTTGTTACATTCTGAAATACGATGATTAAGTCGAGGGAAACATCTTAATAGACTTGTAGATTGTTTTGATGATATACAAATATTTCTTTACAAAATCGGTGAAAATGATCTCGAACTCGATGATAAACAATGGTTTTTAAGACTTGTTCTTAACAGACATAATGAACCATTATAATGATTTCAACGTACAACTCCAAGGAAATAAACACACAGTTTTGAAAATGTACCAGAAATGGGAGAGTTTTTCTTCAAAATTATTATTCTTTGAAACTGACATAAAAATGAAAATATTTCTTTTCTTTCCTTTTTTTAAGAAAAAACAATATAATAAAAAAATATCGATGAAAGCAATCTAAATATGTTCGAAAGTTGAATTTCGAACATTAGAAGTGAATTTGAAAGTAGATTTCAAAGTTTTAAGAAGCACGGTGAAATGTGACGAAATAGACAAAAATATTTTAGATTTGCAGTGTTTTGAATATCTTAAAATTGAGAATTTAACTTTAGAAATGATTGATTTTAAAAGTTCAACGTCGTGGACGGATAAATTAAAGACATTGCGGAAAGATTTAGAAAGAACGGAAGATAATCATTTTCTCATGATATCAACGTGTTCAGCATCACTTCCTACGAAGTTTTCATCTTTGAACCAAATTAGTTTTGCCATTTTGACCGCGTTCGGTTCTACTTATAAATGCGAGCAAATATTTTCATACATGAAATTTATTTTAGGTAAGAACAGGGGCAGCTTAACTGCCGAAAATTCAGACGCTTGTATTTGTCACAAGGTGACTAATTATAAACCAGACTTGACTAAATTTACATCACAAATTTAGCATCAGGGGAGTCATTGAAAACGAAGAGAATGTTTATACATAAAGTTCATAAATTAATGAACTAAAAGTTGACACTTATATTTGTTTTTGTAGTAATTACAATTATAATTTTGAATTTTTATATTTTAAAAGAATCTTGTAATTATTTTATCAATAAAATTTATCTTATTATTCACTAAAAGACTGTTTTAAAATGAAAATACCACTGACCCGAAACATCTTCTTAATAATCACATTTTCGCTGAATTTGACCGGTTTGATTTTGAAGGTTGGCGACGCCTGTTCTATTATTACAATTATTTTATTTTGATCTTTTATCATTTTTAAATTTAAATATTATTATTAATCGTCTGTTTATAATTTTCATTCGTCATTATTATAAACTTAAAAAAGAAAGTCAGTAAACGATAAATATATAAAAAGAGCATTACGTATAAAAAAATTGTACAATGATCCTTTGTTACATGAATTATGCTCTAGTATTCTAATTGATAAATCTAATTCATCTAAATGTACAATGTTATACAGTTATTCGTTATATTTGCATAATATTATGTGTTATAATATGAATTATGTTTTTGTGTTAAACAAATCTCATCGACATTTCTTGATAACAACTTAACTAAACTTATATTTATTTACTATACATAACAACAATTAAACTGTACACCTGAGTTTGTTTTTATGCGGTAGATATTTTCTGCAGAAACCCGCATTAAAAAAATCACACAAAAGAAGACTTAATTTACATTGAAAAATTAGAGATACGTTCCTTAAGTTTCAAAAACCGCATAAACCAAAACTACAAAGTGAAATTACTCTAAAACTCGCATAAAATTATCAAGAAATAAAGAATGCTAAAAAAAATTTCAAATATCTACAGAAAATTGATACAAAACATAACTTTTTTATTTCATTCTTTTATTAACTATTTAATTTCATTCAAAGTAATATACACATATGTGTAATTTATTTTACATTTTTTCATACATATTTGAAAATATGCGGGTTCGTTTGTGAACTGGTGTAAAATCAAATTCGTCACTAGAGGAAACACAAACAGAATTAGCAGAATAAGCGCCGACTTCTGTCGCAGTGAAGGGAACAGGTTCTACTTCTGTTCCATTATCTTTTTATAAATCTTCTATGATATCTAAACTTATTGCAATAATATCATTCAAACTTAAGGTATTAATCATCCTTTGCTAGCCGAAAATTCCTTATTAGTTTGAGAAGCGGAAGTAAATGGCTCTGATTCCTTTATTTGTTCATAAAACTGAAGAGCTTTTCGTTGAATTAAATAACCGCTTAAAAAAATTCTGGATAAAAATTTGCATAAAAAGATATTAAGAAGAAATATGAATCGCATAACTTCAAAATCGCATTTAAATAATCCGCACAAAAACAGACCCAGTTGTATATTAAAATATTGTTGCACAGTTTGTTATAATATGATATATGTGTATGTGTTATTTCGCATAAGTTTAACGAAAAATAAAAATCTGTAGATAGATACGAATGAACTTGATAAAATTTTCAACGCATTTTTAACAAGAGTCTAACATTCAAAATTCACTTCCAATATGTGCTTTTCAAGGTTCAGATTCATCTCTGCAGATTGTTTTTACGGTTAAATAGAAGTCAAAGCTGTCATTGAAAATAAGCATATGATATATCTCAGCTAGATATGACCGATTGTTAAGTACGCGAGTTCAATCTGGTCGATATTATGATAACAACACCAAGAGATTACAATACACCTGGCTCATTATCCAGTTTACTAGAAAGATGACGAATTACAGCGAATCTATTTTCTTAACTTTGTTAATAAGAAGCTCGCTTCTGTGCCTGGTCGAAAGTTTCGTTAATAAAACATTGCAAAATGGATATTCTAAAAATATTTCATGACATATAAGATTCATCACTTTTACGTGTAGGTACTTAAGTAAAGCCTTTTTTGGAGCTACATCCAGATTTAATAAATCTATATGTAGCTATTGAAGTTTATTTCGAAACCTTAGATTCTCCGACCAACAATCTCTTAACACTAGATTTACGGACGTTTAGATTTACGGGTCAATTTGACGCATGAACAAAATTATACATTTTCGTTAAAAAACAACAATTATATAATATTAACTTATAAATGAAACTATAAGATATACATGTATATAAAATTGATAATATTTATCATTATATAACATTACATTTATTCTGCGTATTTTTTACACATATACTGGTAAAAAAATTATCAGTTGTTATATTCCTGCCTTGATGTAAATATGATTCGTCTAACTTTAAAACTACAAAATCCGACTCAAAGTGTTGATGTTTGCGTTTCATCTTTACCCATTATATTCCCATAATTAGGGAAATTATATTTTAGATATTTTGAATTTACATCTACTGCCAACCAAAACTTTATGCCAAATTTATGTGGCTTATTATTGGCATATATTGCGTGGATCTGCATTGGACCTTCGCAGGGAACAGTTGCTCGTCTATAGAAATATTTTCGTGAAATTTATAACAGGATTCATTATTATGTATAAATTTGTTCCATATCTCAGATATCAATGTAAATATATCTGTACGTGAACGTTCGGATCGTTCTGTTCTTTTCTCAAATCATATGAATCGAAGAATTTACGTAAATTAATCTCTAGACATTGTGCTCGAGAAGAAAGCGGGTTCCTATTTCTTCGACCATAAATAAAAATCTTTTAGTGACTTTGCTTCATATGCTTCCTGACCGTAATAAATTGCCGTTTCTGTATCAGGGCTTTCCAACTAGCATTAATGCTTATTTTATGATTGCGTCAAATTGACGCGTATCGTAGAGATCGGTATATCACATATAAAATTTCTAAATTAGAAAGTTTTGAAGAAAATTAATTTCGCTATTTTATTTGTTTCGTTAAATGTATAAAAGTCAGTACAAGTGGTAGAAGAAAAATGTAAACGGTTTCTGCAAAATTCCATCATGAAATTCGAAATGCGTCAAAATGATGCGTCTCGTAAACCTAGTGTTAAACATCATATTGTATCGAGCTCAAGTCATTTCTTTCTACGCATGATTCATGATTCGCAAACCACCGTTCCTAGCATCCAACATGCGAGTAGCTCATTCATTTATGTATCGCGTCTTTTACCGTAAACGCGCACAAAATATTCACAAAAGTCAGTCTGAATAAAGTCAAGTCAAATATAGATTTGATTCCTCGTTAATTAACTAACAGTTAAAGTTGTAGTCGATTGTTGATTCAACCGTAACTTATAAAGATTCTGCGGTAAGCTGATTTAATTACGAAACATGTTTTAATTAAATTCAAATTTACAAAAACAAAATTCTCTAGTCTGTACTACTAAACGTATTGTTATAATCGACCAACGAAATTAGAGTTTTCATTGATTCCAACCTTGAAGAAATGGATCAGTCAGATCGAATGTTTACGTTCGTGTACTTGAATATTTGTTTCAGTTTCGTAAATTATCTCAAACTCTGTACGTTCTTTCATAGTTTCTCATTGCACTAAAAATTATTTTATACGAATTTGTGTTTGCGTAAAATGTTTATTTTCATTTAGTCATTTATTTTCTAAGAATATTTCTATATAAAATGTAATTTACTTATCTATTTATTCTCTAAAAAATACAAGATAACTTTTTAATTCAATTTGTGTTTCTATGCAACAATACCTTGATTTTAAATATTTTAATATTGATCTTTGAGATAAATATTCAATGTTAAAAACATTTATATTTCAATATATTAAAAGACAGACAAACGTTATCTAATTAAGGAATATTTGACGATATATTTTTATTACATTATTTCAATTGCAAATAAATTAGTTATTTTGATAAAATAAAAAGCACATATTGCACTTTAAATAAAATATTACATATCTATATAAAAAAAAGATTACATTCAATATTCGTATATATAGAATACGAGTACAATGATTCATTTATTTTCGAAATATTGACAAATAATCTAATCTTGTATAAAATTATATTATATTTGTATAAAACTATATTATCGTGAATTTCAAGTACAGGTAATTATTTACAATCGTATTATTTACACAAACAATATTTTATCGCTCGAATCAAGTATTGACTTTATTAAAATATTTAATGAAAAACATATCGATAATTTAATATGACATATCAACTTAAAAAAAATACTTTCTTTCTTTCTCATACATTAGATATATATATATATATATATATATATATATATATATAAATCCTCATGCACTTTGATAATGAAACGGACTTAAGTCAGTTGCAATTGTAAACTTTTCTAAAATTTCATTTAGTTTTAATAAAATTTATATTACGATGAGAATTTCATTTCGTTTCGTTGAAATATAAAATATATGTAATTGCTATGAATACGTTTGACGTAAATTAGATGCTAACGATTTCAATAAACAAGTAGAACTTTATTTCTTTTTTCACTTTGTCGTTTTACATCATTGAAAAATATGTCAATTTGAACATTCATAAAGCATTTAAATTAAAAAGTCAACTGTCATTTAACTTTAATACGTAATGGTTTAATCGCATTTTCAGATGAACAATAAAAATGTACTTGATGTGATATTTAAAGATATGAACCAGTAAATTAGAAAGTAGAATAACTCCGTTTATTCATATATTGAGATATTTAAATGATTGTGTTTGAATGAATTAAAAAATATTGGCAAATGTTATTCAATTCGGGTTACGTTTTTAAAACTAGAAACTTGTTAAATTTTATTATGTAAAAATAATTAATAAAATTGTTAGATAAAATAATCGATTTTTTAGCTATAAATATAGTTATTCACTTTCTTTTTCAACAAATTTATCAGTTTGTTTTTGTAGCCGAATAAGTCGATTTATTTATGCATTGAGATACATTGAGATAAGGGTTTGCGTTTGAATTAAACGAAAAATCGACTTTGAAATATTTTTAGTTATATTATATGAAAATCTATAACTAAACAATAATTGTTTATTTATAAATTTTCCAAAAAATTATCATAATTTCAAAATGCTATTTTTTAAATCTTTTGATTTTATCTAAAAGTTATAATAGTTATAATATAACTAAAAATAAATATATATTTAATAAAAAAAGTCGAAATCAAAGGGTTTAAAAAAAAGCATTTAAAATTGATATTTTTTTTGAAAATTTATAAATAAACAATTATTGTTTAGTTATAGATTTTCATATAATATAACTAAAAATGTTTAAAAGTCGATTTTTCGTTTAATTCAAACGCAAACCCTTATCTCAGTGTAGGAATAAATGGAGTTAATTCACTTTCGAATTTAACATTTTTGCGATAAAATTTTACAGAAAATTTCATTTGATTAATTTATGAGTATATTGCACCCCCTTGACTGTGTTATTATAAATATAACAAGAGGACATCTATGTCTACTTAAAGCTGTCATTAACTCATTGTTTTAAAAAAATGGAGTTATTGCACTTTTTATTTTAACGACTCATATATTTATACTAATTTCACATTAATACTTCTATCGCTTTCAATTTTTTATAACGAAACTAGGATATATTTATACGATTTATTCACTCTTACCATATCATAGAAAATCTTGTCGTTTCGAAACATATGATTTATTTGAATAATAAAGAAAGATATAAAGTAGAAAGACTTACGTGCAATCCGAAATTGTAACCGTTTTCCAAATTCGGATAGCGCCAAAATATCTGCTAGTCCGCTTCGCGCGATATTACTTCTTGCTCGATCATCTTAAGATCGTCTGCTTTACGCTCAGCAATATTCATAATGGATATTTCTTTTGCATCTTTTATGCAATCTACACAAATCTGAAAAAAAGTTAATGTTTTGCAACAATATTGAATGTTTTAAGAGTCATTTTTTATAAGTTTGTAATTTATAATGAAAAATATTTTTTATTGACGTACCGGTAATCGAACTGATTATTATCTGACAACATATCTTGCAAACTGACAAAAAAATATAAAAAGCAAAACAATGAACTGTGCCTGTTATTGAAGAGGGTTTTTTTTATTTTTAATTTCTATTATCGAACAAATTATAAATTGTAATTTAAGAACCGTTTATTTTCTATCATAATACCAGCTGCAATCTCATGTATATTCGTGAATGTATATAACAACCGTATCCCTAAAAATGCAATAAAATTATACTAATATCGATTATTGAAAAAGTTTGTGTTTGATTTTTAAATGAAACGCGAAAAAATATTTTTTTAACTAAACGATTTCATTGATCAATTAAATAATCTCCATTGCATTATGTATTATTTTCTAAGGTTCTTCTAATTTGTAGATTACATTTTTATAGAAGCTGGTTGGTTTTGAGGAAAAGAACTAAGTAAGGTAACTTATAAGTGCCTTCACATTGTCAGATTTTTTTTACTGTTTAAACTGTTATGCAGCGAATGCAACAAGTTATAATCTGAAACAAATATACGGCCACGTCGGATGCGATTCAACTTTATTCTTTTTGAAAAATACAAGTGGTACCCATGTATCGAGCTTCAAAATATAACCAGGGTTCTTTAAATGACGAAATGAACTAGCCTTTAAACGTTTAGTTCTTTGATGATCTACTTTGTCGAAATGTGTTAGTTATTCTCAATTAAATCGAGAACAATACCATCATCGATCTTGGATTGAGTCTGTTGGAGGTAGCCTCGCTGTTGAAAAGGATCAGGCGGCAGTTTTTTAGTGTTGACAATGTACAAGTCAAATTGAAACCCAGAATCAAATACCTAGGCCTGGTACTGGATAGAAAACTCACTTTTCTGCCAACAACCTCAAACTGATTGCGAAAGGCGCATCGACCTTCATGGCACTCCGCTCGATTTTAAAATCGGAGCTACCCATCAAAACCAAAGTGCACGTCTACAAGGCGTGCATCATGTCTGTCCTCACATATGGAGTGCAGATCTGGTGCACTGCCTCGTCGACGGCACTCAAACGTCTCCAACACTTCCAGAATAAAGTTCTTCGGCTCATTCTGTACGCCCCGAAACACACCCCAACGCGCGTTCTTCCTGGTCAAGCCAGCCTCTAAATGATGGGTGACTTTATTACACGCATCACCGCGAGGTTCCTGGACAGAGCCCAAAAACATAAAAATCTGCTCATCCGCAACTCACACTTACACCCAAAAACCATAACCAAACGGGTTCGAAATGTCACCTTTACCCACCAAACTCTATACCACAACTCCCTCCTTATCCCCAAACCCACATTCCAACCTACCAATTCCCTAAATCAACCTTCCCTCACAAATCCCACAACACCCCCAAATCCCAACGAACAGCCAACACAAAACTCACTTCCTACCCAAACTACTACAAACACCCCCACGACGATGCAACCTATGGCATTATTAAAACTTATTTGGCAGACTACCCACGTGGTACAGCTTATACGACTGTAACCCGTCAATCAAACACAACAGAGTGAATAATCAGTGACCCACGCGTTTAATGATGAACAACAGTTCAAAGTCTTCAACAACTCCTCAGTGACAAAACCCTTAGCGCCTAGAGTTACAATATTTTTTTTTAAATAGGTTAAGTTAGCAAATAAGTTATTTTATAACTAAGTCAGTATAATTAATTAAGATAGTTAAGTTAGCATAAGTTAAAATAGTTAAAAAAAATCACATTAAATGTAAATTTCATGTAATAGGAAAAATATTTTTTTTCTGATTCTGATTCATCGATCTTGATAGGACGTTCAGAGCGTGGCTGGCCGTCGAGTTTGAAATCATCAAATCAAAACTTACTAAACCATTTTTTCGCAAACAAAAGAGTTAAGGCATGGTTTAAATAAACCTCTAGAATGTTTTTCATGGCAGCGCCAACGATCACTCCTTTCCAATACTCATGTAAAATGACATGATGGAAATTTACATTATCGATGTCAATTTTTAAAAATGTCTCACACACAAAACGAATCAAAACAAATGTGTTTGTCGCTCAAATAATAGTTATAATTGCCACCATTCTAAAAAAATACAACATGCACACATAACAATCAACAGCGCTGCTCTGCAGATGTCTTAACAGTTCTATTGAAATCGGGCACGATCTTTTGCAACTATATATATATATATATATATATATATATATATATATATATATACATATATATATATATATATATATATATATATATACTCCCATTCCTCAATTTACGCAGGACTTTTTTACACGATTTTTTTTACGCGGCACTTTTTATACGCGGTCAGATAGATTTCATTTTATGTAATTTTTTATGGAATTTATTATATATTAGAGTGACACAAATTCTTACTTGAACGTATAAAAGCACGATATAAATATATAAAAGGTTGATTGTTTTGAATTACAGTAGCAATAGTGACAACGAATAACCTTTATCTACTTTTTTTTCTAAAACGTTATTATTTTTTTGCCAAGCTATGTGAAATAAATATGTGTTTCTACAACTTTACTAACTTTTATTTCCAATATTTTTTCTATTGTACTGACAGACTCAATTTACGCGATTTTTATTCGCGTAAAACAAATCCACTTGGAACAGATGTATATAGTGTATATATATATATATATATATATATATATATATATATTTAAACTATTGCAATAGATATATTCAAATTAATAATCGTTATGTTACTACCTGGATTTTTCCACATTAATTACTACCTGGGGTACAAGTGTACCTCATTACAAAATTCCATTATCACGGTTCTGAATTCGTATATCTGGTGGTGTCTATTGTATAAATATAGTGGATTTGTGATGAGAAAAACATCTATCCTCTCACTGGTCAAATTTATACTGGACAATCGGCATCGGAAGGAGAAAAAAAATGTAAAAGAGCGAGTTGTAAAAGATTTGGTGACTTCGTTCAAAGGATCAGGTCGAAATATTACCATGGAAAATTTGTTTACAACTCTCCCGTTAATCAGACATTTACTATCATGGAAGTTGACAGTCGTTGGGACATTAAAGTGTAATAAAAATATATTTCTGCAGAAATGACACAGATAAAATCTAGAAGAATATTTTTTTCATTATTTGGCTATAACAACAACGTGACAATATGTTCATATGTGCCAAAAATAAAAAAATAAACCGTCATAGTTTTGTCGTCAATGCATTACGACGACGCAATGACTGGACCCAAAAATAAGCCCGACATAATCCATTTTTATAACAAAACAAAATCTGGTGTAGATATTATGGACAAATTAGTAGGACTCTTTAATATGAGAAGGCATACAAACAGGTGGTCACTTGCATTGTTCTTTAATATCGTTGATATTGCAGCTTTTGCAGTATATATTATTTATTTCAAAAATAACTGTATGCTCAAGAAAAATACAAATCAACGCCTAGTATTTTTAAGACAATTAGGACATGAGCTTTGTTTTCCGATCATTCAAAACCGTTCCCTCAATGTATAAATTACAAGAAACTTATCTACAAAATTATCGATCGAGAGTATGCTAATGAAGTCAATCTCCTGCATACAAACTACATCTACATCTACTACTATTCCAGCTTAACGTGATATACGTGGTCATAAAATCGTCGTTGGTTCTTGCTGCATGTGTCATGCAGCACCGTACAAACAGAGAAAAAAAACCGCAAATAATGTGTACAATGCCAGAAACCTATTTGTGGTGAACATTCTTCGACGTATTCAGTTTGTAAAAATTGTCAATCACCTTCCGAAAAATGACATTTTTTGGCTTATTTTTTTTTTGAAGGTACAATAAAGTACTATAACTAAAACGTAGAATTTACTTTTTTTATTTATTTAATTTATTTCTGCCTTTTACAAAATACCTATGGGTACACGTGTACCCGGGTAGTAATTAGAGGGGTACATCAGTTAAATGTCACTTTAATTGATATTTTTTTAATAAAAAGAAATGTATAAATACCTGAATCTTTTCGAAATTTTTCAAATAATGGCGATTTGACTGGGCAAAACGATTCTTCCCATAGATCCTTCCCATAGTTTCGCCTTTGCAAAGACGAAAATGGATACGTGTGTACATGGGTAGTAACATATATCGCAAATAGACAAAATAATATGCTTGATTATGTAAATTCGTTATATTCTAAAATAATCATCAATGCTACCTGAAACATCATCATCATCTCTCGTCTAAAATCAAACATCTGCTATGCATATTACACATTTAATTTGATATCCACTGATGAAATTAGTTTCGTTTGTAACTTATAAAATATCGGAAAATAATCGACGTTATCTGAAACCTACAACGAACGTAAATATTATTAATTTATTTTAAAATATTAAACAAACATGTTTGTACGATATTTGCATAGAAGCATCATATTAGATTCCGCGTACCACAGATTGGATAGATTTTATATTAAAATGATAGACTCTTCTGTCTGTATTTCGTCAATTCGATCTCAACACACACACAACAACAACGTTTTTTAAGATTATTGATTTGTGGTATATGAATATAGTATACGAAATAACCTATAGGCATCAACATTTAATAGACTAAAATGTGATCAAACTAACGGCATGTGTATACTGAATGTTCGCACTCGAATCAGTTACGAAAGAATGTTACGAAATCGAATAAGGATTGGATCGTTTGTTCGCTTGTAATCCCAGTATTATACATTATACAACCCAATTCATCTTTTAAAACAGTGACCACTAAACAATTATTCCTTAGTGAATAATTGTGTTTATTCGTTTTTTTTAAATATATTCTTTATTTAATTTTGAGCAAATAAATAGATATTAATATAAACAAAGATATGAAATAAAATCATGCAGAAGTTTCGTAGTAAAAACTACATTTTCGAATAATATTGAAGGCCAAAATAACTCCATCTGATTAACGTATGATTTTTAAAAACATATCTTAACATCGTGAGTCTTTAATGATGAAAGGATAAGTATTAACGTAAATAATATAAGGAGACTAATATACCGATATAAAGTGCAAAAAATATATCGTAAAACACTGTATTACCATTCTATTATAGATTCGCATATTTTAATTGTTCGTCGACAAAGTTTCATGCTCAAAAGCCAATGTTTATGAGAAATATATTTTAGCATATCTCCAATTATAGCTGAATTAACGTTAAAATTAATGTTGAACAGTTTTGACTCGAGTCGTTAGAGAAAACATGTTTTTTTTTGTTATTGAAAATATTTGGTGGATTTACCTATTTTATTCTCTTTTATCAATAATTGATTATATATATATATATATATATATATATATATATATATATACGAGGGTGGTCCCAGAAATACCGGACCCAACAAAGAAAACACAAAAATTTTGGAAAAAAATCTATTTATTTTTCAACATAATCTCCTTTCAGCTCTATACACTTTTTCAATAAGTTCGATACCCTTTTTATAATAAGAACTGTCTTGCTCCTCAAAATACCCATTAACTGCCGACATCACTTCTTCATCGTTGGGAAATCTTTGACTACTGAGCCATTTTTCCAAGTTTGGGAACAGAAAATAATCCGAGGGGGCTAAATTTGGCGAATAGGGTGCATGAGGTAGCAATTCAAACTTTAATTCGTTAATTTTGACCATTGCAATAACGGATTTGTGAGCTGGTGCATTGTCTTAATGAAACAACACTTTCTTCTTAGCCAAATGCGGCCGTTTTTGCTTGATTTCTTCGCTCGAACGTTGCAATAAGTTCGCATAATACTCGCCGTCTATAGTTTTTCCTTTTTCAAGATAGTCGATGAAAATTATCCCACGCGCATCCCAAAAAACCGACGCCATGATCTTGCCTGCAGATGAAACAGTCTTCGCCTTCTTTGTAGCCGGTTCTCCCTTTTCAGTCCATTGTTTTGATTGTTCTTTTGTCTCTGGTGTGAAGTGATGGACCCATGTTTCATCCATGGTTATGAAACGGCGAAAAAATTCCGTTTTGTTGCTGTGAAACTTCGCTAAACACTCAATTGAAACATCTTCACGACACTGTTTTTGCTCGAGTATGAGCAAACGTGGCACCCATCTTGCACACGGCTTTCTCATGTCCAAATTATCAGATAATATGCGATGTACCGCACTTTTTTAAATGCCTACTATTTCTGCTAGCTCGCACACTTTCAGTCGACGATCATCCAGTACCGATTTGTGGATTTTCTTCACCATTTCTGGAGTCGTCACCTCATTTGGTCGACCACTGCGATGCTCGTCTTGGCAGCTCGTACGACCTCGTTTAAACTCTGCTACCCAATATTTCACTGTTGTAAACGAAGGAGCAGACTCACCCAGAGTAGAATCCAGTTCAGCTTTTATATTGGTCGGGCTGAGGCCTTTCAAATAAAAGTATTGTATCACGTAACGATGACCAATTTTCTCTATTTTCACAAATTCACTGAAAACGTTCACTATTGATGGCTGCCAAACAAATACTAAACAACGTGGCGTCCTTAAACTTGAAACATATGCTTTATAGATTGTGTACTTTCTAATATAATGATATTTTTCAAACAACTACCGCCATCTCTAGGTCAGGCCGGGTACTTATGGGACTACCCTCGTGTATATATATATATATATATATATATATATATATATATATATATATATATATATATATATCAAATGATAAGTAAGAAAAGAGAGAATGAGAGGGAGTTAAAATTGATAATATGAGGTTTTCCAATAAGTACTTCAGAAGTTGAAATGGAAATGGAACAAAAAATATTCCATTAATTAGTTATTTATTTTGTTTTTTTAATTTTCATACATATTCTAGGGCATCAATGATGGAAAACAATTTCACTCATATGATCACCACGACTTCGCTTGACATAGTGCATTCGTTTAAAATACATCAATTTTTAGACACTATTTTACATAATTGTGGTGAAATTTTATGAATTACACGTTCAATGTTTATTTTTATGCTTCTGTTGTTTGTGGTTTAACAGTATAAAGCGATGATTTAACATAAGCTTACAGAAAATAATCCAAAAAAATTAGATTAAATTATCTCAGTGGCCAATTAATAGGGCCATTTTGTGAAATAATGGACTCATGAAACTTTCGTTTTAATAAATATATTTATAGTTCTTGCAATTTCTAAGCGTTGTTGAAGTATTAAACATTTCATGATAATTTTCCAAACTGTATTGAATTGAATTTTCAAAAATCGTTTTACAACTGAAAATCACAAATAAAGTTTATAAATAAAGAATTTCTATTTGTTATTTTGGAACTGTGCCTGATTCACTTTACACAAATAAATTTAACTTCAACACTACAATAATTTAAAGAGTTCAATAATCACTTAATGTTTACTTATTATATATAATTATATAATCTATAACTATATCGGCTGATGAATTTCGATGGCGACGCCATCATCGTCAAAACAGAACAGAAAGACTCTGACGATGATGACGTCGCCATCGAAATGCATCAGCCGATATAATTATAGAATATATAATTATAAATAATAAGGGAACAATAAGTAATTATTCAACACTTTAAATTATTGCGGTGTTGGGGTTAAAATTAATTTACATAAAAAAATTTCTATTCTTTTTTTTATTCATTATGATGAGAAAATGTCCTTTCGTATTCTGTGCTGAAAAAGTGTTTAATTAGAATATGTGAAAAATATTTCTTGAACTCTTTTTTAACAATTTGTAATGGAAACTAAAAAAACAATTAAAATTAGCGTTAAAGATTGGATACAGAAGTATGGACGATGTGGAACAGTAAATAAAGTAAGAATGTATATCAATAGATATTAAATTAGTTATAAGAACATTTTAAAAAATTATATATAAAATAATAAAACGATAAATTTATAAATTTAATAAACAAATATTAAAAACTTATCTTCTATACAAATACATGGTAGAAGAGAATTTTAAAATTATGGTCGAGATAAGAGAGAGCGATACGATATCATCAAAACTATTTATACCTGCGTTAGAAAAACTGATTAGAAATTAATTGAGAATTTTACGGAATAGAAGTAAATAGAGAGATCTTCCTTTAAAATGTGCTGATAACATTATTATTTTTTCAACAATTTAAGACAAATTGAAAAAATAAACTCGAAAAAAGAACAGAAAAATTGAACAAAACAAGTTAATACATTAGTTTTGTAATAAATCTGAAACTAGACAAAAGTAGTTCAGTTGATCACATTTTCAAATCATAGAAAAATCTAACTAAAAGGAAAAGAAATAGAAGTAGTTGCAAAATATGTACAATATATTTATGAATCATAATTAACACTATAAGATCATTTATTCAATAGAAGAATAAAAATGGAATGATGTAAATTCGAAAGGAATTCTCATATTATGAAATCGGATGTCTTCTATGTTTAAAGAAAATGATTTTCGTTCAACGCAACGCATAGATGAGATAGCCTATTCTCATCTATGGCAGTGAAATATAGTTTTTTAACACCAGTATAATATAGGAACTCCATACAGTACAAAAGAACACAAAAGACGTATGTTGAGAATAACACGAAAAGATAAGATGAGAAATGAATGGATCAGAGAGAAAAAATGTTACGGATGTTATGGCAAAAGTGAACATATTGAAATGGAAATGAGCCGGTCACGTAGCAAGAAGAGATGACCACCGATGGACAAGGTAATTTATTGATTGGTAACATATATATATATATATATATATATATATATATATATATAAATAAATATATATATATATATATATATATATATATATATATATACATACATATGTATATGCATATATATATATATATATATATATAAATATATATATAAATAAATATATATATATATATATATATATAAATATATATATATATATATATATATATAAATATATATATATATATATATATATATATATATAGAGAGAGAGAGAGAGAGATTGGTTAGAAACAGACAAAGGATATAGATGACAAAAAATATAAGGAAATTTGTCGAAACGGACTGAAAGAATAAGGCATTGGATCGATATAAGTAAAAAATTTAGGAGATAACTTTATTCAGCTGAATATTGAAAAAGGTTAGTAATAGATATATATATATATATATATATATATATATATATAAATCGGCCGATGGTGGTGTAGCTAACATCATGATCATGATTATGATCGGAAATATAGGGTAGGATCTTTAACTGTCAGTGAAATCTATCTACCTAAAGGAATAATCACTGAATATAAAAACTTATTAACCTTCTGCTTGGTCAGCGTGATGAATATGACTAAATGTCAGTTATGTATATATATATATATATATATATATATATATATATATATATATATATATATATATATACAGCGGGGTCTCTTTTTGTGCGAATTCTTTTAATGCAATTTTGAAGTTATGCGATTCATATTTCTTCTTAGTATCTTTTTATGCCGATTTTTTTAAGAATTCTTTATGCAGTTATTTAATTCAACGAAAATCTCTTCAGTTTTATGAACAAATGAAGAAATTAGAGCTATTTACTCCCGCTTCCCAAACTGATAAGGAATTTTCGGTTAAAAAGAAATGCACTGCATAACGTGAATATTACGAGGGCCGTTGCATCGGTAGATGAAACTGTCAAAAATTTTCCAGAAGGGTTAGTCAAAATTATTAAAGATGGTAGATATTGTTCACAGCGAGTATTTAATGCTGATAAAAAAAAACGCATATGAAGCAAAAAGGTCTCGATTTCAAAATGTTATTACTTGTTAACAACGTACCAAGTCATCTATATTTAGAACATCAAATGTAAAGATGATATTTTTTTTCACCCAATACAACAAGCATTATTCAGCCGTTAGATCACGGCGTAATTGCAACTTTTAACAATATTACGTTAAATGCACTTTTCAATTTATATTGAATAATCTAAAAAATGAGTTAATAGCAGTAACTGACATGTGGAATTTTTTTTCAACTTTGACTTTATAAATCACGTTGTTTTTGCTATTACTCAAATAAAATAACACACTTTAAATGCCTGATGTAAAAAGGCTTGGCCTACATGTTTTGAAAACAGTGCAGCTATTCACATTCTTCTTTATTTTCTTTTTTTTATTCTATATTTTATAAATATTGTTACATTTGCTATTACTCAAATAAAACCACACATTTTAAATGCCTGTTGGAAAAAGTCTTGACCTATATGTCTTGAAAACAGTATAGTTATTTAGTGTCTTTTTATTTCTTTTTTTTTATTCTAAACAGTGCAGATATTATTGCAATGATAATTTAAATATGTATAAAAAATTCTAAAATAAATTTCGCATATGTACATATTGCTTTGAATAAACTTAAATAGTTAATTAAAAAATAAAGTAAAAAAGCTTTGTTTTGTATGAATTTTTTGAAAATATTTGAAATTTTTTTAGGCACTCTTTATTTCCTGATTTTTTTATGTGAATTTTAAAGTAATTTCACTATGTAGCTTTGATTTTATGAGATTTTTGAAAATTATGGAACGTATCCCTAATTTTTCAATGTAAGTTAAATCTTTTTTGTGCGATTTTTTTAATGCGTTTGTCTACAGAACATATCTAGTGCATAAAAAGAGATTTAGGTGTGTGTGTATATATATATATATATATATATATATATATATATATATAATATCGATGTACATAAAAAAACATAAATAAAAAGTTAATTATCTGATTGAATACACAGATATCAAATCATTAAAATGTTCAGGGAAAGGCATAGGCGTATATAAAAATTAATAATAACTTTTGTTTATAATATACAGATAGATCGTTTTAAATTAGCAAAATAAAACTATATTGCCAATTTCAAATATCGAAGATATTAATTCAATAAATTAAATAATATACATCACTTGAAAACATTTTATTTGACATTTTACATTTTACTAATTATATATAACAATTTGTTGAATGTTTATTTTCTAAATATACATATCTATTATAAAATTGAAATGGATTTTTAACCATTTATAACTATTGAAAATTTAACGATTATCGATTTTTATCTCCATTCGTTTATTATAAAAAAACTATTGAGAAAAAAATTTTTACGACATATGAATTGCTGATCCATCACTGAATCTTGAATTTAAAATAACAAAGCATTCTTTAGTCTAACATCTCAAATTGTTTTGGATTAACTGGTCCTATCAATAGTTAAACTATTATCAACAAAGTGTTTTGATTTATCGACGTCTCAAGCCTTCCCATCCGCTCCGAAAAACTTCTATAATATACAAGTATTGGAGTAGAGAATAAATACGAATTTTTCTATATAATCTCATTAGTTTTTTCCAATAATTTATGAAGTATATGAAAATCTTCATGTTCTGTTTAAATAACCACGTTCTATTCCTTCTTGTCAAGAAAAATTTTTATTATTTGTTGAGAAGAAGCGAAAGTTTAGTGTTTAAATTATGTTTAATTTCATTCAGACTGCAAGTTTCCGTGCACTGAATTCAAATTGTAGGTTAACTGAATCGATGTTTAGAAATGATCGTGTCAGTAGATTAAAGGATATTTGACACTCGTAGAACCGAAGAATGAATCTTGATATTTATTTGACATTTTTTATCATCACTTTAATCGGTTTTTTGAACAGGAGGATAATTATTTTCTTTTAACAATTTATCTTCATCGACTTCTGGTGCTATTTTATTCTGAAAAATAAATACGGAAATTAAGAAAGTTCTATTTCACAACTACATATGTCTGTGTCTGAATATATGAAGCAGCATGAATGAAAAACTAATTTTACTTGTAAGCTACCACATGCGTACGTAAATAAGATATACGTGCGTATGGCACTAGTGTGATTTTTTGCAAAACTAATAATGAAATCGTGCGTGTACTTTCAAACAAACGCACGCACATAACTAATTAACAGTTTTTGTGTTTTTTTTTTCTTTAATGTGTATTTTGATGTCTATATGAACCATTTAAGATAAATTGAAAATCCGATCGTCTATAATATATCAAAGTAGTTTTCTTTTTCGGCCATATATATTGACAAAAAACAAAGTCTCCTTTATTACTCACTCGCTGTACAAACTGATTTGGCTTCGTATGATATTTTATTTACAAAATGGATGATAAAAGAAAATTCATATATTGATCAAACATTAATTCTTAAAACTATCTACATGAAATAATTTTAAAAGTTAAAAAAAAGTCGATAGGTATACATAGTTGCTGCAAACCAATTATTTAAATATGTACCATTTAAATAAATACATATATACATATTTATATATATGTGTGTGTGTGTATTATACGATATGTAGGTGATTTAAAATCAATAATGAGGGCAATATGAGCAACAGTTGAAAAAATGAATAATATACTATTAAGTTTAAGATGTACACCAATGTGTAGTACTTAATTACACTTGTGGGTTAGAAACTTGAACATTAACTACAAAAATAATAAAAACTTTTACATAACCAAGCAATACATGAAAAGAATAATGTTAAGGAAATCTAAACGTAATCGGAAAACCTATAAATCGATAATACAATAGAACTGACAAGGCTAACTGATTTAATAGAATAAGTAAAATCATTGAAATGGGCATAAATAGGACGTATATAATAATCTGACGTATATAATAATATAACGTATATATAATCTGAGATTAGATTAATAGTTAAGGTAATATGAGTATCAGTTGAAAAATATAAATAATATAATGAAGAGTAAAATATTATTAAATTTAAGGTAGAACCCCATGTGTAATACTTAATTGCACTTGTGGGTTAGAAACTTAGGCATTGGATATAAAAATGAAATATTTTTTTTATAATCCAGCTTTACATGAAAAGAAGAATGTTAAGAAAATTTAAACGTGATCAGAAAATCTATAAATCGATACTACTACATTAGAACAGCCAAGCGTATTTGATATAATAGAATAAGTAAAATCACTGAAATGGACATGAATTGGACGTATAACAAGAAGATAAGATAAAAGACAAAAATTATTATAAATTGGCGAAGAAGACACAAAAAAAGATTTAAGAAGTGGTCATATTAAAAATGAGAGGTTGAAAATATTGAATATTGTGGTGGGGAGAGGTGCATGAGATCAGCTTTGGATAAGAAGACATGAAATAATTTTGGAAAAATATTTAATAAGACGTAAATTTTAAATGACAACAGTTGATTGATATAGGTTTTCATGATGATGATGAATATTAGAGATGATGGAACTCTATAGTTGAGGTGAGGCAATATTTCTAAGAGAGTAAACTTTAAACGAAAAATTTTCATAAATTTACTTGGTCAACATGACGAATGTTATCGAGTTCCAGTGAACGGTCACATTCAATGAGGCTTTTGTCTAGAAATAGGCTGATATACTCGTATATAGTATATATAATACCACTTTAAATCGTCTCAATTGATGCATGTTTGAATTTCACTATCGTCCTAAATGCTATCAAATAAGACTACAAACTCTATAAATGAAAAATTTTTGTATGTAAACGATAAAATTGTATAAAAATTGAATTCTGCTGGATGATCTAATAATTTTAATATTTTTAATAAAAAATAATATTTATAAAAATAAAAAGTAAATGGTAGAATGGACAGTAAACAAACGAGTGAAGACATATAGATTCTTTGAATTGAATTTTATACACAAATTGTATATTTATTGTTTTCTTAAAAAAATATCTTCCAAAATTCATAATACATGTTAACTGAATGACTGATTTAATGTAAAAATCCCTATTGTTTTATATATTTGTGAATTTATCAAACCAAAAAATTTGAAAATAATTTTAATAAATTTAAAAATCATAAAATAAGCACGTCAATTCTCACTTATATGAACTTTAAGAACTAAGAATTATGCAAAAATGTATAAAAAATGTTTTATTGATCTATGGAAGCATAAAAAACGGAAATGAAGTCAATAAATTGTATGTTTTTGTATTTGTTTAGACCGAATAATTTATAAAATGTAATATATAATTGAAATGTATTCATTTATTGTGGAAAAGCGAGTACTTTTCGTAGAAAATCATAAAAATTAAAGTAAGACCATTATACGTTTCTCGATTTTTAAATCAAGTGAATAATTCAAATATTTTTGCTCGTTTTACATTCAGTACATATTTAAATAATGAAATAGAATATATTTTTCTAGATATACTTGAGGACTTACAACAGTGAATTACCATTAAATTCTTATTGTATTTCGTTTAAAAAAAGAAATAAACACAGTTATTAATCGACTAACAGATCTTATGATTACTAAATTTTTAATAAAGCTTTTTTAAGTAGAGGATGATATTTGCTGTTTGTATCAAATGCATAAGTAAAAGTATTGAACTGTATCGTGGATCTCATAAAGATTAGCTAACAAAAATTACCATTTTTGTATATTCACATAACTCGTTTAAAATAGAGATGTTGAATTTGAAAATATATAAATTTGTAGTAACGTACCTGAATTCTCCCAATAGTATATTTCCAACAATGGGAAAGTAATAGACTCGCTATAAATACAATCACTATTGCAACGACCAAACTGATTGTAAAAATGCTCTTGTACATCATTATATCTGCGAATAAAAATAAATAGCGTTCAGATTAAAATTTGAAATGTCGAAAACGAAGTGCAAAGAATTACAATGACACAATATGTTTTAATAATCAAACGATCATCTCAAATATTCGTATATCTTAAAAACACACACCCACATATAAAAGAGAATCTTGACATAATGAAAAGTATTTTTGATAAAAACTTTTACGTCGATAGTAAAATATAATACAAATTTCATAACCTTTCGCTTCGTACCTCTTTGTTTTATATTTACATGAATGTAATGTACAATGGAATGTTTTTTAGAGCCGCTGCTTACTCCACATCGTACAGCACCGGACTCGTTTGCTGCCATTTTTAAAATTGTCTCCGTGCACAAATCATTCTTCGTACTGCACGCGGTTGTCGTGTACAATGATTTCTGTAAAACAGAAACATAGACTCCTTTAGTTAAGACTGTTATAATTTGAGTTCAAAAAAAATAAATTCCCAATGGTTACGATAGTAAAAAATATCGCAAGTACTGAATGCATAAAAGAGACGAGGATTTTCTATTTGCAGTGAAATTATGTGTAAACTCAATCCGTACATTAAATAAATGAATTAAATATCATCAATAAAAATGTTAGTATCTGAAAATTGAATGCATGTTGCTGTTGTTTTATTAAGAAAATAACAATTTTGTAAAATTTTCCATACAAATTGGTTTGATTTACAATTATTGTATATTAATTTACATATTATTTATATATACATATATTTATTTATTTATATATTAATATGTTTATATATATATATATATATATATATATAAATGAAATTTATATTGTTCCATTAGGTTCTTTTTTTCTTCGATATTACATGATGTTTTAATTTTCATATTGAGCGAATCGCATTTTTGGTACATGTCTTTACGTGGATGATGAAAATACATATTAAATTCTTTGTTAAAATCTTCCTATAAATTTTCTCCTTAACAAAGGTTGTATTATTTTCATTACATTTATCCACGTATAAATTATACATTTTTCTTATATTCAATTGAGGGCTTGAATATTTTCTGTTTGGATTGTGAGATTTTGTATAATAACTTTTAGAGTGGACTTCTCACTTTCAAAATCAAAGAACAATAAATGTCGTTGTCGAAATAAATTACTAGTAACAAATTTATACTGATATTAAAATATATTTATTTTGAATTGTATAAAAACATAAATTTTATATTATTCTGTAATAAGAATCAGCTTTAATTATTTTTTTCAAAAATGGTGTTGCCCCACTTTCTAAATCAACGGCTTATATGTATATAAATGTTATACGTAAGACGAGTACAACGTTCTTCGGCAGCTGATCAAAAATTTACTCTAGCATATAAATTTTACAACGATGTTTACGACAATTATAGGAGAATTTAACTACTGTCGTACGTCAATTTAATATCAAATTCTTAAAATGTATACCGGGGTCGTTTGAGAAGCATGGTGAATTTATTTATTGTTTAATTTAATTAAATAAATGAAATTCTTCAATTT
This sequence comes from Neoneuromus ignobilis, assembly GCA_029203775.1. Lineage (NCBI taxonomy): Eukaryota > Metazoa > Arthropoda > Insecta > Megaloptera > Corydalidae > Neoneuromus > Neoneuromus ignobilis. The sequence goes on along the minus strand of CP092094.1, from coordinate 31,395,746 downwards.
AGTTTTTCTTACTTGTTTACCATACTTATCAAACGATCCTCGTATATCATATTACTTACACCACAAATAAAATAATCGAATCAGTGGTAACACTGTGATTTATGATATTTAAAGAACAAGATACGAAAAAGTATTCGACGAGTTCGTTTTCGTTTATGTATGTGAAATTATATAAACTTATGTTGTTCGCATATATAAGGAAATGATTAAATACTACAATATAATACTCACATTCAGTTTCGTTTCTGTCGAGTCGTTTTGAATGAAATACCAATCGATGATTTCGATGGGCGAGAACGAAAATATGACACACCTGACCGTCATCGTCGTGTTATATTCATATTCGTAAGAATCCTGTTCAATATGCACTCGAAGATTATCTGTAAACAACGGACTTATACGTATATTGATCGTAGTTTTATTTTAAAAAATATCAACTCTATTCTATTTCATCCAATCAAATTGATTATCTACCACATGGAATTCGAAGCTGAATCTAATTGTGTTTTTATTTTTACTTGAGCGAACGCCATTTATATATATATATATATATATATATATATATATATATATAATATGTATGTATATTTAGATAATAAACTCATGTTTCACTATCAAATGTGAAAACAGATAAAATGTATTTATTAAAAAAAATATTTAAGAAAATCCAATTTCACAATATGTCAATTTTTTCCAAATTAATACCACCCAATTTTTATTCTTCTATTTACTTTATCTACAAATATTCCTTAGGTGTTAATGATTTTTTCAAATATGAATAGTTTTTTTTTTATTTTTTACATTTATTTTCCTTTCAATTCGAATCTTCCTTAATCTCGAAAATTCTTTGAAAATTAATTTGTCTTGTCGAGTTTTATTATATTTTTATTATATCTATTGACTTTATGTATCTAATTCCTATATATTTTTTCTCATTCAACTGGTCTTAATGTCGTCGGTAAATCTTAAGTAACTGAGCATCTCCCGTTTATTTTTATTCTTCGTATTCCTAATTTACTCTTCTAAACATTTATTCTAACGCAGATGTGAATAATTTTTTTACTATCGCATCGCTCTGTTTCTCCTCTTCCATCAATTTAAATTTGTCTATTTTTTTATTATTGTGTGTGTGTGTGTATGTATGTATGATATAAACACACGATATGTCTACAATTCACATTCTATGACACACATTTTCGGATGATATTCTTTACTTTTATATTTGGAAACGTAGAACAGATGACGAATGCATGCTTTTTATAATGGAAAAAAATTTAGAACAAACTCAATTACCTGATATTTTATAAGCGAGTGCCTGCTGCGGATACGATTGGCCATTATGTTCGGGCAAGCAATAACATTCTGATGAATTTAGATTCTCGTAAGGATTTTGAATAATAAAGCCGACGTTTGGATCGTAGTTAAAAGGACTCGATGCGTTTACGGAACTTGCAATCTGAAACGAAAACAGAACTTGCTGCAGAAAGTTTTTTTTCTACAATACACTGAATTCATTGACGTGCAATTCTCTATCCTGTCATTTAGGTCAATCGCTTATGAAATCGGCGACTTCGTATTCTAATGATGTTAATTATATTTCAATGAATTAAAAACCATCTAAATATTTAAATTATTATACAATTGAATGCAAAAAAACTGTAAGGTATGTGTGTTTTTTTATAAAAAAAACTCAATGTATGATGGACTTTCAAAAATGTGAATTAAACGCTTTTACATGGATTTATGTATTAAGTAATTTCGTTTATAATTTAATTCTCAATTTTTTTTATATTTTAAAAAAAATTATAATTATATATATATATATATATATATATATATATATATATATAATCCTGTTTGTTTGAAGAAAACACATTATTGATTTATGCATTCTACTTAATCTTATTTATAGCAGTGAACATTGGATATGAATATAAAAATAATTCAGCGATTACAGGTAACTTGGAAAAATACCAAAAGATACATGTAGAAATTACACTTAAAGGTAAATAGGAAACCGATTCGATTGAAAAATAATAATATGGTAAATATAAGGAATTTTTAGTGAAAATGGGTCAATCATGTAGCGGAAAAAAATATCAACGATAGACAAGAGAAATTATTGAGAAATAAAAAGAGGTTTAAGGTAAAATTAATGTACAAATGAAACAAAGATATAAGAAAATTTATTGATATGGAATAGAAGAAAAATGGATTGGTTTATTGGGATTATTATCGAAAGAAATACTTAATTTTATTTAAAAAATAAATAAATCCCAAAAATTGTAAATTTTTCTAAATTTTAAATATTTCTTTTATTTAAACATTGAAACAACACACACAATACGAAAATAATATAAAATTCAAGGAATTCTTTTGATGAAGAAAATATTTTTTTTATATTTAAAAAAACTAGCAAATATATTGACCCGAGTATGAATAAAGATTTTGATTCAAATTTCGTACGAGATTTACACGTATATGAAAGCGAAATGTCTATTTATATAAAGTAGATATAGGAACGATTAGAAGAAGAAGAAAGACAGAATTTAATGTAATTTCTGTTTTCATCTTCTGTCTATTTAAAAAGAATAAAATTGTCGACGTGTTCGAAGCAAATAAAATACATTTATAACAAGTCTCAATTTTTATGCTTTCACATTAAATCAATTGGATTTCATTCGAAACACGCGTGAATATTTACCTTTTTGTTATTATGCATCAATTTCATAATAACATCTGGATATTTCGCTCTGCACGGAATGACGACTGAATCATTATGAACGACGACATTAGTGTTGTTGAAGTAGTTCTCTAAAAATTAAATATTTGTAACAGAACATCAACGCACTATCAACTTCCATATATATTTTCATTTTCTATCCGAACTAATTTGATTGAAAATGCATTAGAATTGTGACAAGATCATTTTTTGCGGCGACAGATGCTTTAAATAATTACAAAGTAAATGCGCGTTGATTAAAATCAATTCCGTCTCTCAATACTCACTCGCGATATTCACGTCAAATGATATTTCACTGGATCCTATTTTATTCGTGACTATGCAACGAACTTTGCCGGATGCATACAAAAACAACGTAAAATTAAACATCACTGTCTGTCGATCGTATTCCGGCTACAACATTGAAAAAAAATTTGCTACTGTTACTTTTAAATCGTATTAAATAACTTGCAATAACTTAAAGTTTGTACGATTAAATAAATAGAAAATACGTACGGATGTTGTCGATATCTTATCTGTCCATTCGCCCACTTCGTATACACATTTGGTGTTCGAAGGTAACGGGTTCGACACCGATCGGCAATGCAGTTGAATCTTTTCATAATATTCATATGTTTTGTTTTTATCAAAGTTCGAACACGACAGCAATGGCTTTCCTATACACGACGAAATTTATTTAATGTAATTAATTTTTAATATAATTAATTTTTTTATATCGATAGGTAACGAATGAAAATTCGAATAGAAACAAGACAAGTGCTCAACTCGTCGTTAAAATATGGATTGATTTTTATGGATATATATATATATATATATATATATATATAATATATTTCAAGATGATTACAAAGTCAAATGGATTTTCACAGCCACGGAAACAAGTCGGATTTCGAAATGGATTTAGCACAAAGGATCGCATTCAAATAATAAGGGAAATCGTTAATTGATGCTACCAATAATAAATACTACTTTTCTTTGGATTTATAGAATGAAAAAATGCTTTTGATTTAATCAAAATGTCAACAATATTAAATAAGGAAAAGAAAGAGAGAAGTTGAAAATCATGCATCTCTATGATAATTCATCAATACTAAAAAAAACAACTGTGTATAAATTGAACAGGAGTATAAAAATAAGATGGTATCAGTTCTATAGAAATTCACATATTATAAAATAAGATCTTCCTCTGTTGAAAAAAAGGAAAGTTTTCGATCAATACATCTTACTTGTTCTCATCTACGACAACAATGATTTAATGACTCAGATAACACAGAAAAGTATAGAAAGATGTATTTTGGGAATTACATGAAAAGGTGAGGAGAGAAATGGATGGATCAGAAGAAAATAAAAGTACGCATGTTGTGGCAAAATTGATAAATTTAAATTTGAAATAAGTTGTTTATGTAGCAAAAAGAGAAAATCACACGTGGTCAAGAAGAGTTATTGATACAAAAAAAGTCTAGGAAGTGATCTAAGAACAGATGGGACAGAGAAATATGGAAATTCGTAAAAGTGTACTGGAAGAAGAAGATATTTAATAGGCCAAAAAATTTGATAGGTTTGAAAAAACAAATATATGTGAACGAAATGAAGAAAAATACAACATAGATACCTTGAACGACGACGTCGATTCGACCGCAACTAATCGGTTCTTTCTCGACTCGACATTCGTAGTTTCCTGCATTCGCGTATTTGATGTGTGTGATTATCAACATCGATCTATGAGAGTAACTCGTGGTGTAATTTACAGTTGTATAGTCTGTAATTGTTAAGAATTAACATAAATAATAGAAAAATTAGAAAAACTAGTAGAGAGACTAGAATAAAATTTATCAAATCGTACCTTTCGACTGCTGGTTTGTATCCAACAAATTATTGTTAAAATACCATTGTATACTGTTGTTGTATTTTTGCTTCGTTGCACCGCACTCAAGAGTCATCTGTTTGCCTTCGTTGGTAGATGTCTTGTTTTCATGATGCCACACGTCACAAATCGCCTTATTCAAGTCTTTAAAAGTGAAATGATTTTAAGATATTTTTTGTCTTAAATATGGACTTTATACACGTCGTTGAGTGAAATACTAAATTTTAAAAAAAATGTAGATAATTTTTGGGTCCGATTAGATTATTTTTATTTCTAAAAAATTCAACGTCGTAAAACCAATATGAATGAAATTTTTCGTTTTTTATTTGCATATTTTTGTAAATACTTTCAGAGTAGGTGTTATCGATTTCAAATAGTTTTTTTTTTTAAAAAAATCGCAGCCTTATAATTGTTCGTTATTCTGTTCTCGTGCCATTATTGAAATATTTAGTCAATTTTTCAAGAAATATTCTTAATAGTAACAATCAGGTTACTTTTTATGATTTATTTACAGTGGTTATTAAAAGACTGACACTCATAAATATTTTTCAATTGATCTGAATAAAGAATCTAATCTAACAAACTATAATAGTTTCCTTTTTGTTACAACTAACATCTGTTCGTTGTTGATGATAGTCACTTTTTCACAAGAGAGTAGAAGTGAACATATTTTAATGCTTTTTCCTCCAAAAACTTATCTTACCTGTCACGAATATCTTCAGCGATTTATATCTGTCTCCGTGTTTGTTTCTTGCTACGCACGAAACGTTTCCAGATTGTTTGGCGGTTACGTTGTACGACAGCACCGTGTTTGAATCGAAATTTTTCTACAAAAATTATGAACAGATTATTATATAACAAATTCCTTTTTTTACAAAATTATTTTAAAGATTATACGTTCTTTGATTGTTCGAAAAGTGATTGTTTTAAATTAAATATTTGTTTTATTGTTTTCAATTTACATATGCAAATAAATTATATATATATATATATATGTGTGTGTGTGTGTGTGTGTGTATACATATCATTTATTATATGTGTATGTTTTTATGCGTGCGTATGAAGAAAACGATTTCAGAGGTTTTGAAATCATTATTGAAAATTAAATTTTATGCACATTTCAATGGGTAAGTTGAAAAGATCACATTAACATTGTTTTACACCGATGAACAAATTTTATTCAATGGACTTTCAATCGAAGAAAATAACAACTGTGAAATTGGCAGAAGTTTAATAGAACATTATGAATTTTTACAATCGTATTTCAAATAATATACACGTAGATATAAAATGATTAAACTAAGTATTAAGGCAATATTTATTAATTTCAACGATAATAATATTAAGTATTCATATCTGAAAACAAAATTATTGTCTACTTTAAACCGTATAATTAATAAGTACAATCACAAATGATTTCACATCATTAAGCACGCATTCCTGTGTAAATCGATGCACTTATTATTTGAATATTCCAAACGCTGTAAACGCTGTACGATGTTAAATGAATTTCTTTTGAATAAGGTAAATGACTTTTAAAAAAAGAAATGCTAATTTACCACATACATAAACAAAAATGAATTATATTCGAATTATTTTGAAAAAAATACATTTTAAAAATATATCTACTGCTATTATTACGTTCTCAGTATTTTGTAAATAAATCAATTTATGTATTTGTTGTTTTGGAACTGTGGCTGATTCACTTTACACAAATGAATTTCAACTCCAACACCACAATAATTTAAAGTGTTCAATAATCACTTATTATTTATAATTATATAATCTAGCTCTGACGATGATGGCGTCGCCTTCGAAATGCATCAGTCGATATAATTATAGATTATATAATTATATATAATAAGTGAACAATAAATGATTATTGAACACTTTAAATTATTGTGGTGTTGGAGTTAAAATTCAATTTATGTGCTTAGAAAGTGGAAAAAATTGACTTGTATAGAGAATCGAAAACACTAGATACGATGTATTTTATTTAATAAAATCTCTTAACTAATCAAACGCATGTATTGTTTTAATTAAAAACAAAGCATAATTAGGACTGAGAGTAAAGCTTATTAGAATACTAAAGATCAAAATCATTAATTTATTATGTAGAAGATGGTTTAAATGTTTTTATTGGTTTTTTAAATTTGGCAAATCAAAAAGGTTTATCATGTTAAATAACAAAGGGCAATGTGAAATGAAAATCTTTATTCATATACCACATGTTTACATACTTTTACGATTAGATCATTGTTCCAATCCAGTCGACCAAACGTCTTTAAATTTGTTGAAATGTGACATTCGATCGACATCGGTTCATCCAGCTTATAGATTTCTTTGTTACTCTTGATCGAAATCAATGGCGGAGCTGAAATCGAACAGATCGAATGCGATTATTTTGATTTTTTTTAAAAAAAAACACACACGTATCCTTCAATACTGACCTGTTAATTTAACTTTGATCATCTTATAGTCACAATAAGTAAAATCAGTGGCTTTACAAATGTATGTACCTTCGACCATATTTTCGTAAATATTGTCAACTGTAAACCCATATCGTGGATCGTATGTGAACGGATGAAAAACATGTGTGGAATTCACAATCTGAAAATTTGATTTTCTTATTTATTTTATACTTCACGATTTATGCCAGTGAGTGGAAAACAACACTAGATGTACATAAATGAAAAAAAAATATGTAACTTTCGTAAAATTATCATTAAGTATGTACAATACATCTATCGGTGTGGCATACAGAATTAAATTTGTATTTATGTCATAAAATTACACAAATGTTAACGTTGTCATTAAAAAAAAAACATTTCAATTGAAAAATTCAATAAAAACTGAAACGAGAAAACTGATTTTGCAACATCGTTGCATTGAAAATTATTGAATTCATTATTACTTGCAATTAAGATGTTTTAATATATTAATATTAAAAAGAGTAATCCAAATAAATTTTAGAGAAATGTACTTTTTAATCATTTACTCCAATAATAATAATTATGATAAATTTAATGTTTTTTTTTAAAAAAAAAAAACATACTTTTGAATGTTCGAATTAATGAATATTACTACAAACGAAAAAATAAATTTATTTGTTGTTTTGAAACTGTGGTTGATTCACTTTACACAAATGAATTTTAACCCCAACACCACAATAATTTAAAGTGTTCAATAATCACTTATTGTTCACTTATTATTTATAATTATATAATCTATAATTATATCGGCTGATGCATTTCGATGGAGACGCCATCAAGAAAGTTTCTGACGATGATGGCGTCGCCATCGAAATGCATCAGCCGATATAATTATAAACTATATAATTATAAATAATAAGTGATCAATAAGTGCTTATTGAGCACTTTAAATTATTGTGGTGTTGGGGTTGAAATTCATTTGTGTAAAATGAAAAAATAAATATCTCAGATATGCTTAATATTTTGCACATTTAGATTTGTTATTTAAAACTTCTTTCGTTAATATTCATAACTTTATAACTAAAATATAAATTGGACAAAATAAATTTACTATTGTGTTTCGACCGACAAACACGGTTCTTTCTATAAATGTCCGATCAAGGCAATCGATTGTATATATAGAGGTAATCGTTTAAATCTTACCAATGTCCTTCCTTCGAACGTAATGGCTACATGTATATCCGGTGACGTTGGTCTGCACCACGACAGAGTCGTTGTATTTAGCTCGTATACATTGAAAACATTGTGGTCCCAAAACGCCAACAAATGATTAGGATCTGAAACAATTACAACAGTTCAGATTTAAGTTACGAATTCGCATCATAAAAAATATTTAGACATATGAAAAGGTCAAACCAGTTTTTTGTGAAACAATAAAACTGCTGTGAAAAATTTTATTCGTTTTTTAATCGATTGGGAAATCAAAGAGATTTATTCTATACTGGTATCGAACGACGATGGATCCACAACTTTTTTATTATTTAAAATCATATTTTAACAATGGTCAAACTTTCAAAGCACATGAAGATGTCTTCTGAACAGATAAAACAATTGTATATGGTGAAATTTATTCTTTCACTAAATACATTTACCAAATCTATGCAAGTACGAATATCTACTATGTCAGCGGTGGCGAACCATTTTATATGCTCGTGTCAAATATTACAATTATTTTTTTGCCCAACCTCTGGCGTGCAGGAATATTTTTAGTAGGAAATAAACAGTAAAAATTTAATTGTTATAAAATTTTATTAAATTAAGGAATTGGCTTGAAAATTCACAAAATAATTGTATACAATACATTTTGCCATATAAAAGTAAATAATAATTATAACTTTTATGAGATTTTTGTTGTTGTACTTTGGATGCCAAATGTTGTATGTCGTTGTAAAATGAGTTGTAAAATGATACAATTTAAAAATCGATAACGTGCCAGAAAAATTTTCATACGTGCCGCCTATGGCACGCGTGTCATAGATTCGCCACCGCTGTACTATATAATCGGTTAATATTGATAACTGATTAACAAATAAAAATAGCACAACACTTAAATCACTTAAAATACTTTGCACGGCGCGCTTCAAGCACAACTGATATTGTAGGCCAGTATTGCACAACCTTTTTATACTTGCGACCCTCATATTCAGACTGAAATTTTACAAGACCCAATATTTGTTGTTACCTTCCTATTGTAAACATATAAGGATAGTAATAATAAAAGTTGCTTTACCACATACAAATTTAAATATTTATAGTATATTTTAATAGATACTAGATTTTTGAAAAATGGATATTAACACATTGTATGTGGGGAACGTCTAAATACGTCTTTCGCATAACAAAGCGCGGGAGCCGACAAAACACGGTTTTTACAAATTAGTGGTATTGTGTGGAGAACGTGTAAACACGGGTATTTGGCAAAGTAAAAATTATGCATCTATTTTTGATTTGATTTTTATTTTTATAACTTTGCGAACACATTTGAAAAAATCGCTCCGGTTTTCGGCGTGGATTGGCGAAAAACGTCCACAAACAATGTGTTGACAATACAAAAATTATAATATATTAACCAGTTGCGCTGGAATGACGTGCTATGCACGTCGACTGCTATCTGTACCAAATGCCGATATGACGAGCATAGCATGTCGTGTGATCTTTGCTGAGTATAACATCGGAGTTCAGTTAGCAAATGTCACACTTCTGTTTTGAACGCAGACAAGTGCGTTTTTGTAGAACTTCATTAATTTTAAACATTTTCATTGAATAATAATCAAGTAACTATAATACACAATAAATTTTTTTATTATTTTAAAGAACTATTTTATCCTAGAATTATTTTATTCTGATAATAGCGCATCAGAAAATGTTGTACTGGATTTATGTAGACCTTTAGTTGATTTTGGACACAGCCACTTTTTAGATAACTGGTATTCGTCATCAAAACTGTATCGGATATTACATTTGCAGAAAATTAATACTATCGGAACAGTCAGATCTAATAGAAAGAATACGTCAAAAGATCTCACAGCGACAAAATTAAAAACATTTTCTGTATTTTCAAGATCTTGCAATGGTTCTTAGCTGTAAAATGGAAGGACAAAAAAGATATATATTTGCTTTCTTCAAAACATTCCAAAGCAGAAATGATTACAACAAAAAAGAAAAAAATTAGAAATTATACCGACCAAAATGGAAACATTACAAAACCTTATATAGTTTTAGATTACAATGATGGTATGGGTGTATTAGACCTACAAGATAGCTATTTATCATATTTTCTTTTAATGAGAAAATTTACAAAAAGTTACAGAAAAATATCTTTTTATCCAATGGATATGGAATTTTTTATACCTCTATTCTATTCGGTAAAATAACCAACGTATCATAACCCAAGAAATACTCCTTTTCAAAAATTATTAATAAATTTGTTAATCAATTTAAGAGTTTTACCATAATGTTAATGTGAGTGTGTGTGTCTAAAACTTTATAAAAAAATGGTTTCAAATACCAACTCGCTGCGAATTGCTTTGGACGGATTTGCCACGCGTGCATGTTAATTAATTGCCAGCGCAACTGATTAAAAAAACAATTTTTTCAAATTAAATTTATGCGATGGCTGTGTTTCTATGGAATTCATAATTTCTTCAATGTATGGTTTAATATTTGAGACGGCAAGCCGTAAATTCATTCGGGTTCTAAACGTGACCGATATTTTGTTTTGATTGCAACTAATTTTGAAAAACCAGTTTTACACAAATAAGTTAATGCAAACTGTATTAACATTTTTATTGTCTTTTTTTTCAACTCCGAATACTTATTACCACTTGAGCGCCAACATTTTTAATAAGACGACGATTTACTTTGAATTCATAAAGTTTCTTTTATGGAACTATTCGAATTTATACAAAGCGAATTGGAATATAAAATATAAATAATATGTTCTGTACTGGTATCGAACAACGATGGATCAATAAATCGGGTTGTTATTTAAAATTACGTTTTAACAACAGCCAATTTTTTACAGAACAATGATATTACGTTTCACCGGATAACACAATGAAATGTTAATCTTTTTTATAAACAAACATGTTTATATTTTTAAGTCTTTGAAATGAATCATAAAAAATTCAGCAACAATAAATATTAACAGAGTTGTCAATTGTACTCGAATGGGGTTGAGAAGCATCCAGTGGTCATAATCGACATCAGTTCCTGTATTTTTTCATTACGCTCGATTATATGGTTACGATACATGTAGATAGATAAAAAGGAATGGCACAAAAAAAGGTAGAATTTCATTAATATACGTACCGTAGACGTAAACGTAGGTAGACGATGACGTTTGTAGTCCTTCGTCCATTGAATCGCAATAACAGCGATAAAATCCCGTGTCGGCAAAAGTCGCATTGTGTACAATTAGATTGGATCTATGTACTTCCGTATAAAGATTTTCAATTTCAACCTGTGAATAGTAAATAAAATAAAAGTCAGAAATACACTTATCCCCCAATTTGCACGGTACTTTTTTACACGGTTTTCAAAATGTAGGATTTAAAAAAAAACTCATAAAAATGAACATTTTGGCTGCATACATATTTCTATAATCATTTGTTAATTCCGTTCGCTTGGTAATACTGGCGTAGATGGACTTGGTAATACTGGATATTTGAATTAGGGCGGAAATTGGATAATCATTTTCTACAAAATGACCGAAGAGATATTAATAAATGCTTAACTCAATACGAGGATGTCCATAAAGATTTAACCAAAAATCAAACACAATTGTTAATTACGGATTTCATTAGCAAGTCTCGTAGAAAAGATTAATAGTCTATGAAAGTGATGAGAGTAATTAAACTTTTGGTTGTATTTTTTAAGGATCTTATATTTCTCGTTTCCATAAAATCAATTACATACTTATACCTTTATGACATGTAAAATGAATGATAGTACTTTGGTTTTTTGAATTTTCTCTAAAAGAAGAAAAGTTAATAATTAAAACCAAAAAGAATAAAAAATATCAGTCAAATGGCAATAGCTAGAGATACGAAGAAAATAATTGAAAAAAAAGTATCAATAAAAATATAGTAAGAGTCTGATAAAACATAAAAACGTAATTCAATAGATTTTTGAAAATTTTCCTTATAAATTCATACGAGAACAAGAACATTTATCACAAACCTTGGACAATGATTTATATTCAATGCAAATATCAAATTCGATAAAGAATACTTGACGATAAGATAACAAATATATTTACAATTGGTATGACATAAAATTGATTCGGATCAATAAATATATCTTGTATGTTGCCAAGAGAATATATAATTCATAAGAAATGATTAATAGTACTGAGCAAGAGACCAATAATTTCGATTAGAAGTAGTTGAATTTTTCTTTTTTTTTATTCCAACTTCTCGTTTTAAAACATTAGTAATTTAAACGTATCGGTATTTTTGTACTAAAAATAGACATTGAAATGTTGTTTTCTTTGCAGTTCTTCTTTTTTGAACAAATTTAATTCTAAACACTGATCAATAATAAATTGATTATTAATTGTTTAATTAGGCATTAAGATTTTCTAATCAGTTTTTAAATGATTTGTGTCAATATTTGAAATGAAAAATCAATATTTACCAAACTCTCGTTTATTAATTTTTATATTTATTTTTCAAGCGAAAGATAAAAAATGATATTGATGTAATATTTATAGAGATATTCAAATGGATCATAAATAAATACCACTATTTATTTGGTTTTATTAAATAAAAACGTACGCTTATATGAGTGATTCCGTCTTGTTAAATTATATAAAATGTTATCATGACTACACGAACAATTCATTCGAATATAAAATAAAAAAACTTACTTGCGATCCAAAATTGTGATGATTTTCCAACTTTGGATAAGTCCAAAATATTTGCTGATCCGCTTCGCAGGATATCTCTATACTATCATTTGTCTTATGATACATTTGCTTCACGATTGGTATCATTCGGGGTACATTGTTATTCAATTTCAATTCAGATGAATCTGAAACACGAGTCAATATTTTATGATGTCGAATTAAATCGAATGACGAATCTATATTTACGAATATGGAATGTTTTAATTTTCTTACTTGAAATAGAATTAGTTAACGCTTGATAAAACATAGTGCTCACTAATAAAAACACCATATAGTAAATATTACCGAAAAGTATTTTCATTTTTAAATATTTTTTTTAATTCAAAATATTGCTCTATTATTAATTACAATTATAAAAGTCGTTTTAGCTCTGTAACAATAGTAATGTTGAAAGTACTTCTACTCGTGTTTAGTGAACTAATTGAAATGACAAAATTTAATTCAGTATGTCATATTTTTATAAGTTTACAATAATGTAAGCAACACTTTACACGTTATCTATAAAAATTCACTATCACAATAATAGTTAAGGCTTTTATAAAATGTCTGTAAGAATATTATTTGCTATCTAATCATAAATGTATTTACACTCGATAGATCAATGTTATCATACAGAAAACGATGAAATCTGTAGAAACATAGAGTTTTTTTAAATTTTATTAAATGTTTTTTTTTTCACGAAATATTGAAGGGAAGGAGGAGATTATTATTTAATAATCAAATATATTTATATATATATATATATATATATATATATATATATATATATATATATATATATATATATATATATATATATATATATATATGTGTATATATATATGTATATACGAGGTCGTTTGATAAGTCCGTGTAAATTCCGAAAGATGGCACCACTGGTGCATATCGAGGTTATTTTTAATTAGTAGCACCTCTTGGAAGAACACACATCAAGTTTCAGCCATATCGGTCTATTCCTTTGTGTTTGACAATCGTTGGAATCAAGGAAATCGAGTGATTGTCAAATAATGGACGAAAAAGAATTTCGCGTGTTGATTAA